>REGL01000910.1:70735-94828 GCA_004194395.1 Aurelia aurita complex sp. Pacific | reverse complement strand
GCAGTGAATTTTATCGAATGATGTGCCCCGTTCAGGTAGTTGATGAATTCCAAAAGTTTTTCTTCGCCATGTAACCAAACCAAAAATACGTCATCTATGTAACGCCACCATAGCCATGGTTTGTGTTGTGATCCTTCAAGTAGCTTCTCTTCTAATGCTGCCAAAAACAATATGGCATATGATGGCGCACATTTAGTCCCTATTGCCGTTCCCCTAAGTTGTTGAAAATACGAGCCACTAAACTCGAAAAAGTTGTTCTTAAGCACTACCTCTGCTAGTTCTACGAGAGAGTTTGTTGAAACCGACTGATCTTCTCGACCGTCAAGAGCAAACCGTAGAGCCTCCAGTCCCTCATCATGTGGTATGCTCGGGTAGAGACCAACCACGTCAATAGTGCAAAGAATAGCGTTCTCAGGAAGCTCCCCAAGATCGCCAATCTTTTGCAAAAAATTATTTGTATCTTTTATGTATGACCTGACGCTCTTAGCTAATGGCTGTAAATGATGGTCCACAAACTGTGACATATTCTCAGTATAAAAATCACAGTTTGAAATTACAGGCCTACCAGGGACGCTATTAAGCCGTTTATGTATTTTAGGTAACAAGTAAAACCTTCCTAGTTTGGGGTTATTAACCAAAAGTATATCACTATCATTATTATTATCACCATCATCATTATTATTACCAATATTATTATGATTAACATCATCAACAGTACTACGTAACCGTTATAAACCTAACCGCTATAACCTCTGCGTAGCCATCATATCTAACAAATCACGTTGTTATTTCTCCTTTTCAAATAGCTGTACATATTTATATTTTTATTATAACTATCACATTACAGCCCTGAAGAAGTCCTGCATAGCAGGACGAAATATTGGCATAAAATAAATTCATCATATTTTCTGTTGTTTTTTGTCGCATTGCAGTGTTTCTGCCTTTAAATTTATTCATTGTTTGGTCACCGCAAGCATCTTCGGATCCGACAATCAACGCTGGTATCGTGGCCTTTACTTATTCAAATTCTTTTACCCAGATATACCCTGAACGAATTATTCAAGCTCTATGTGCGACCCCACTTGCAATATGGGGACGTTATCTATCATTGTCCGGATAAATGGAGGGGGGGGGGGCGTTTAGTAATTATACCATGTTGCCGAACTTGATGGTAAATTTGGAGTTCGCTCAGCATCCGGCTGCTCTTGCTGTTACAGGAACATGGAGGGGGACAATGCGTGATAAGCTGTATGCAGAGCTTGGTTGGGAGTTACTGATATTATGAAGAAAGGGTGGACGCTCTACGTTGTTTAAAAAATGTGATAAATTACCTGATGCCTGAATAAACAATGGATCCAATCCTAAAAGTTTAACAATCACAGGACACTCATTGCAATCAGGATGTCATCGGTTGGATAATGGGAAGGACAGAAAAATCAAAATCTAGCTTCTATCCCAATTGCCTGTCTAAATGGAATGAGCTACGTCCGGAAAATAGAATTGCGGCACCAGTTGCTATCCTTAGCAATAAGTTGCTCTCGATAATCCACCCCCTGATAAACATGTCTTTGGGATTCATAACCCAAAAGGTTATCCTATCTTGTTCCTATCTTCCTATCTACCTATCTTGAATCCTACCTTGCTCATTTTAGAATGGGTCTCAGCAAATTAAGCCTTCATAAGTTTAAGCACCATTATAGGGATTGCATAAATCCAATGTGCCCTACTAACAATGGTATCAAGAGTATAGAGCACGTTTTGTTGCTTTGCCCTTTAAGTGAGCTTTTATTATATGATGATAAAGACCTCCAAAATGATTTCAACAGAAAAAGATTGAGTTTAATCTACAATACATCCACAATTATGATCAAATAAATCTAGCAAAACGTCACTCATAAACCACACTAAATCCTGTTATCAAAGTCCCTTGTCACAGAGTCTTGTTTCTCTATTCTTTTGTGCACCAATTGTACATTCAATGATAGGCTTATACAGGGTGTTTCAGAGAAAACGCAACCCACATTCATTGGGAATTCTTCAGGAAATGATAAGATATGAATCAATTTGACTCGTACCATCTCAAAGTACAACCTATCTTTTTTCCAATGACATCCAGTTTGGGTGGATTAAATGAATTTTTCATTGCTTAATTGATGTTTTCGCAAGTATGGCCTAATTTAGATGCCTGAAAATGATAGGGCATTTACGTAGACGAAAATATATCTTTATGATAGCTTATTTCATCGTTATCAACAAATGCATCTCTTAAGAACAATTTGTATTTTTTCTTCCTAAAGTTGGGGTGTCAGGTTATACATCAAGGACTCCCATCCTCAAAAGAACGTTTTAAACAAGTGACCCTCCCTGAGTGCATTTCGTTTGAGATAGATTAAGCCTCTTCTAGACTGCCAACATTGCCAACATTTGGGGTTCCTAGACAAAGCACCTATATATGCACCAAGGTTTAAATCATAACTTACTGCTTTTGATCCCATCCAGAAATTATGTTACTATTATTATTATATCAATTCTTTACACACGTAATCCATTCGGCTACAAAAATAAATTACTAAATAAATATATAATTATATACATAGTGGATTGATTTAAGAATATATACATAAATAAATGTGCCTGGATGCTGTTCTTCGAGGGAGTCGTGTTTTTGTTTTCAGGCTCTACAGAATATTTCTTAGATGTTTTTTAAATTGATAGATCAAGGGGAGTTCTCTAATTTCAATTGGAATGTTATTCCACACGCTAAGACCGGTGTAGTGAAAGCCTTTTTTCGTCTTTTCTAAGTTCATCTTTGAGATTTCGAGGTTCCTACAGTTTCTGGTATTATAACAAGAGATCTCACGTCTTTGCTGTAATTTATCAAATGAAAACAATGAGCAAATTTTCCTTCCTAAAATTGATGACATTCACATAAATTCCTGTATTTTGTTCTTTTGGGAGAATGGAATCCCCTTGAATAGGTCATTGGTACGAGGTGTCACACATTTATTTTCAGTCGTGTATTGTGTTGTTTGTTCCCGTGTTTTGTTCATTGCATTGTCTTCTATTATGTTATATAGCTTACTATATAATGGCGTTTGTAGTGAACTGACAATTGAGTAGAGGCCCCAAGAGGACTGGACACATATCGTTGATTCATAGAAGGTGTGACTTGGAAAGCAACGTGGATTAATTAGGTTGTTTATCGTTTTGGAGAGGTTGCTTATTATTAGCGTGGTTGGAAAACATGTCGTTGATTTTAATCTATCCGAAGTTTGGTTTCTTCATTGCAAGTTGCTTCTAGGCCATTCATCATACTCGTGACAATTGGGGGCTCAGCCGGGAATGGCAACAAAACGTCAGTCAGCGAAAAGATGAGGTTTCCTGTATTTTCAAGCTGTTGGGAGCTGAATTTGTGATGTTTTAAAATCGCTTTTTGGAGGATTGGATATCGGGAATCAATAGAATTTCATAGCGCGGTGGCAAACATCAAGGGAGATTTCGTTTGTTAAGCTGAAAGTTTTGAATAAAGCGAAGCAACAGCGAAAAGAAGCCAGTAATTATGGATAGATTAATACAGTGTGGTTGCGAGCTTGGGCTCGAAGGAAAGGATTTACAGCAGTTTATCGAAGCGCAGCAGATTATCGAGAGAGATGAGCGGGCAGAAAATCGAAGAGTAGAGCTAGCAAAATTGGAATTGAAGGTCACTATAGAGAAAAAAAAGATTTTAGAGCAAGAGCGGTTAAAAATTCAAGCCGTTTTGGAGCTGAAAAGTGAGGGGGTAGATATATCAATGAATTTCCAAGGCACAGAGGGTAGGCAAAGAGCTAAGGGCCCAAAATTGCCTGCTTTTGCTGATGGGAAAGACGACTTGGACAGTTATTTGAAGAGATTTGAGCGGTTTGCGATAAGTAATGGATGGGAGAGATGTGAGTGGGTGACAGCCTTAAGCGCCCTATTAACAGGGAAAGCACTTGATGCTTATTCAAGGTTGCCAGATGGCACTGCGTTAGATTATGAGAAGGTATTATTGATTAGATATCAGTTAACAGAAGAGGGGTTCAAGAAAAGATACAGTGAATCAGACCCAGAAGAGGGGGAGACTCCTGATCAATTTTATGCGAGGATTGATGGGTACTTAGACTGTTACATTGAGCTTTCGGGAAAGGAAAATTCTTACCAAGGATTGAAGGAATGGATAAATAAAGAGCAATTTCTAAGCAGATGCCAGCAAGACCTAGCAATCTATTTGAAAGAAGTGGCTCCACGTGACCACGATGAAATGAAAAAGCATGCACAGCAATATCTTAGTGCACATGGGAAGCAGCATGCTCGCAAAAAGAATAGAGTTGGACATAACTTAGAATCTTCAAGCAGCCAAGGTCAAGCTAACGTTAAAGCAAAGGGTTATGGGGAACTCAAGTCTTTTATTTGCCATAAAACGGGTCACAAAGCTTTCGAGTGTAATTTTGAGAAGAAACCAGAGCGGAAATGTTTTAACTGTGGTGGCCTAAATCACGAAGCAAAGAACTGCCCTCTTCCAGGCAGGGTAGAAAGAAACCACCAACAAAGGCTGCAGGATCATTGTCAATCAAACAAGAGCTAATTGATAAAGAGAACAATGATGAGAACATTGTTCGGGTAGCAACAGAGGCAGCAGCAACACAGGCAGATATTGAATCTTGCATAATAGGGAATGAGCTTACTATAGGTTGTGGCAAGTGAATTCCCATTATCAAATCTGCATGTGTCAAGCCAGCAATGGGGAGTGAAGATAGCATGCCAGTTGTAACAGGGANAAACCACCACAAAGGCTGCAGGATCATTGTCAATCAAACAAGAGCTAATTGATAAAGAGAACAATGATGAGAACATTGTTCGGGTAGCAACAGAGGCAGCAGCAACACAGGCAGATATTGAATCTTGCATAATAGGGAATGAGCTTACTATAGGTTGTGGCAAGTGAATTCCCATTATCAAATCTGCATGTGTCAAGCCAGCAATGGGGAGTGAAGATAGCATGCCAGTTGTAACAGGGAGAGTAAGGGACAGATCAGTGAGTGTATTGAGGGACACAGGCTTCAATGGCGTCGTTATTAAGTGAGACTTGGTCACAGAAGAGGAACTAACAGGCAGATTTGGTTACGTGCTTTTGATTGACAAAACAATTAGAAAAGTACCTATTGCAAGCGTTTTCATTGACACACAATATTTTACTGGAGAAGCAGAGGCTCAATGTTTACCAGATGCAATGTATGACGTGATTATTGGGAATATACCAAATGCTAGGGGCCCTGAAGATCCTGACCCATCTTGGGAGACAGCTTGTGCCGTTACAAGAGCTCAAGCGAAGAAAGGGCAAGGTATACCACCACTGAAGGTACCTGATGTGACAAAACGTGTAACGGTTACCAGAGAACAGCTAATCGAATTTCAACATGATGACGATTCATTAGAGAAGCTTCAAAAATTCACAGAGCCAAATATAAAAGAAGATCAATCTGTGCACTTTGAAGAGAAAGGAGGAATTTTGTATAGTGTTTTTAGCCACCCAAGGGTAAATGGAGGCAATGAAATACGGCAAGTAGTTGTACCAGAAAATCTGAGAAATCAAGTCATCGAGTTGGCGCACAGTTCGTTAATGGGAGGTCATATGGGAATAAGAAAGACAAGTGACAGAATTTTGAGTAACTTTTATTGGCCAGGCCTTAATGATGATGTTACACGATTCTGCAGGACATATGACACGATTCTGCTACGAGATATCCTGACGCTGTACCATTAAAGAACATTGATGCAGAAACTGCTGCAGAAGCTTTGCTTGACATGTACAGTAGGTTAGGTTTTCCAGAAGAAGTTTTAAGTGATAATGATTCAAAGTTCATATCAGAATGCATGGAAGAAGTTTCAAGATTACTTAGCATCAGGCAGCTAACTTCAACGCAATACAATCCGATGTGTAATAGTTTAGTAAAGAAGTTTAATGGAACCTTGAAAGCAATGTTGAGGAGAATATGCAGTGAACAGCCAAGACAGTGGCCTAGATATAGCAATGCAGTATTATTTGCATACAGAGAAGTACCTCAAGAATCTACTGGGTTCTCGCCATTTGAGTTGTTATTTGGGAGAACAGTGAGGGGACCAATACAGATACTGAAAGAGTTGTGGACCAAAGAAGTACAAGAAGAAGAAGTCAAGACCAGTTATCAGTATGTTGTAGAGTTGAGAGAGAGGTTAGATCAAGCCCTAAAGGTTGCACAAGAATCACTAGAGAAATCACAAGGACGCTACAAAAAGTACTTTGACAGGAAAACCAAAGATAGAATCTTCCAACCTGGTGATCAAGCTTTAGTCCTGCTACCAACTAACAACAACAAGCTTCTTATGCAGTGGAAAGGCCCGTATAACGTGGAGAAGAGAGTAAACAAGAATGACTATGTGATCAAGATTGGTACTAAGTCAAAGGTGTACCATGCTAATTTGTTAAGAAAGTATCTGAACAAAGAAGAAAGAGATGTTTCAAAGAATGTAAGGAGTAGTGAATTACTGAAAGCAGCTGCAGGAGATGTAGGAAAAGAATTAGAAGAGGAAATGTTCCATGAGGAGAATTTACTAGAGATAGGTAGTTTAAGTTCGAAAGAGAGTTACAAAGATGTCAAGGTGTCACCAAAGCTTGTCACAGCACAGTCAGATGATTTAGAGTCTTTAATTCAGGAATTCAAGCCATTATTCACTGACAAACCAGGATCAACCAGGTTGATAGAGCATACCATCGATTTGACAAGCGACGTACCAGTTAGATCAAAGCCTTATTCAGTGCCATACGGAGTCAGAGAGTCACTTAGGAGTGATATTCAAGAGATGCAGGACCTTGGTATCATTAGAGACTCAAATTCACCATATGCATCACCTGTGGTTATCGTCAAGAAGAAGGATGGTTCAAATCGAATTTGTGTTGACTATCGAAAACTCAACAAGTTAACAGTGTTTGATCCAGAGCCTATGGTAACATCAGAAGATCTTTTCAGAAGATTCAGTGAGGATAAATACTTCTCAAAGATCGACTTGAGTAAAGGATATTGGCAGATTCCAGTAGCAGAGAATGACATCCACAAGACTGCCTTTGTAACTCCGGATGGATCATATGAATTCTTAAAGATGCCTTTTGGGATGGTGAATTCAGCTGCAACACTAGTGAGAGCAATGAGGAAATTACTTGCAGGTTTAGATAACGTAGATAGCTACATAGATGACATCCTGATTCATACAAGAACGTGGGAAGAGCATATGCAAGCATTGAGAGAGTTGTTCAGTCGTATGTTGAAATGGGGTATCACTGCAAGACCTTCAAAATGTGTCTTTGGAGGAGAAGCAGTTGACTTCATTGGACATCAGATTGGGAGGGGTGAACTTGGTTTACATGATGAGAATGTCAAGAAAGTTAGAGATGCACCAAGACCAAGAACAAAGAAAGAGGTAAAGTCCTTCCTTGGACTCACTGGATATTACAGGAACTTTATTCCTAACTATGCAGCAATTGCATCACCATTGTCTGATCTAACAAAGAAGGGATTGCCAAATGAAGTAGAGTGGAATGATGCACATGAGAAAGCCTACGGGACGTTAAAGAAGATGACTGTAACTAAACCAGTTCTTCGCTTACCAGAGATTACAAAGCCACTTGTATTGAGAACAGACGCATCAAACACAGGAATCGGTGCAGTGTTACTACAAGAAAACTATTTCCAGTCCGTTATGCAAACAAGAAATTGTTAGAGAGAGAAAACGCTTACTCAACAATAGAAAAGGAGTGTTTCGCCATAGTATGGGCAATAAAGAAATTCATGCTGTACCTTTATGGAACAGAGTTTATTATACAGACAGACCATCAGCGATTAGTTTACCTGAACAAAACCAAATTTGTGAATGATAGAGTTATGAGATGGGCAATGTTCATTCAGAACTACAAATTCAGAATTGAATCAATCAAAGGATCAGAGAACATTGGAGCAGACTTTCTGAGCAGAGTGATGTAAGAGATAGAGAGGGAGTGATAGAGCACTCAGAAAGAGTTACATACTGAACATAAAGTTTAATGTTGAAAGACATCAAAGATGTCTCTTGAAGAACTGAGGTGTCACACATTTATGTTCAGTCGTGTATTGTGTTGTTTGTTCCCGTGTTTTGTTCGTTGCATTGTCTTCTATTATGTTATATAACTTACTATATAATGGTGTTTGTAGTGAACTGACAATTGAGTAGAGACCCCAAGAGGACTGGACACATATCGTTGATTCATAGAAGGTGTGACTTGGAACACAACATGAATTAATTAGGTTGTTTATCATTTTGGAGAGGTTGTTTATTATTAGCGTGGTTGGAAAACATGTCGTTGATTTTAATCTATCCGAAGTTTGGTTTCTTCATTGCAAGTCGCTTCTAGGCCATTCATTATACTCGTGACACGAGGGGGAGGACATGTTCATCCTCCCAAGAGGATAGCACGTGCTAAAGCGTCCACAAGTCATTGCTGTAAGGCCATTGAAAGGCAGAAATATAAGGGAAATTCATTCATGATTTTGGGCACGTTATGAAGGTTTTATGAAGCGGCTTTCTTGAGAAAATCCCATATAATTATAGAATGGAGGGGCCGATTTCAGTGAGGTGAATTTTATACTAGATTTGAACATTTCTACCATTAAACTATGTATTTGCCGATATCATTGTCCTGATATCCAGGGAGCCGTGACCTTTCAAACGGGGTTTCTTTTTCTGACTTAGCCGGTGGTAGCATCTTTATGATCTTCATGCTCATTATGTTGAACTTAAAATAATTTTGGATGATGAAAGACTCTGTCCTGAGCTATGATTGCGCACTCGGAATGTTTGCATTGTCCCCACATTTGCCTGTCATGATCCCTTGGCAAATGACAAAGCATAAGAATCTCTGACTCGGCCAATTTTGAAATGTGTCACTCTGAGAGAAAATCGCTTGTTTGCTAATAACAGATATATCGTGAGTTGCAAAGTAATTCAACTGTTTTCATTATCTGCAGGCAGTAGAATGAGACTCATTTTACTACCATTTCAACAAAAAATTCATTAAGCAGTGAATTCTGCTTCTTAATAGCTCATTTTTATCAGAATTCTGCTTCTGGCTTGTGACGATTTTTGGGGTCTAACCTCATCAAATCAATCAGTGTTATAATTGATCCAATAATGCACAATAGAAGACTACTCTTACCTCAAAAATTTTTGAATGGCATATCTTTACTTGTTTCTGCCATATAGTAAAATACGGTGCTAAAGGATAGAAGAGTTAAGAGAGTTATTGAAAATTCTTAAATGGTGGTGGTTATGCCAAGCAATACTTCAATCACGGGGCAACTACATTGCATCCAAAAACGTGGCTAGAGACCCTTCACAATTGCAGTAAATTTAATGCTGTTTGTATGGAATGCCAAAGCCAACAAAATAAATTCATACTTTGTAATTCTTATTATTTATCATTGTATTAAATACTCATTATGATTTCGTAAAAATATTTCATCATTTGGTAAAATTTTTCTGATCATTATGTAAAAACTTTATTACGTTTATGTAAAATTCTATTGTAATGGCGTAACTTCTAAATATCATTGATGTATCTTCTATTATCATTATGTGAACATGTTATTATCATTGTGCAACCACGGCAACATATCTTGAACATGTTTATTCTGTAACCAATGGCAACCAATAGCGTGGCCACCTACTATCCCGTGGTCTCTTTCATATTTAGTGTCTCTTGCAGGCTTTCTTTCCCTAAATTTGTGGCTTGACTATTAAGTCATTCCAATTCACCTCGCTGCCATTACACATCGTTTAGATAATTTTGCGAAAGGGGATCTACAGAGCTATTGTTAAAAACCGGACCCCTTCTAGATACTTACAACAAGATCCATTGTTTATGTTAGGAATAGAATTCATCTCAAATGACTTTATCAGGATTGTTACAGGCGAATAGGTCATTTTGTTTCTGTGGAGAAAGAAAACATTTAAAGTTGCTAAGAACACTATCAGACCATTTGAGAGTCATTTTCATATATTTGCAACTTAAAGTCATGCCTGGTGTCCAAGAAAAAAGGTAACATATTTGATTGGGGCTAGCGATAAGAATTCAAGTCGAATCGATCCCTGAGAAGTTTTGAAGTATTCTTTGATAGTTAAAATGATGATTAATACCATATTTGTTGATATTGGTGCATCGAGAGTTGGAATATCAATCTTGAAAGCCAAAGTTTGCGTCTTTCTACAAACCAGAGCTTTTGGGTTTTGGCCTAAACTGCCAATGCGCTGGTTAGAGGAATCTCCTCAGTCAAAGACATTTTGCACAAGGATGGGTCCTTTGGGTACCCATCTGAATAGAACTTAAAAACTGAAAACTGACACACAATTTAAAGAATATAGTCACCAAGGAATATCTTTTTCCAGTCAAAACGTATTTACAAATGTACACCAAGCCAAGCACGAGTGAGCATTTGTATGTATATACGATTGCTTCTTTCATAATAACTTCGCGAGAGATGATACAAAAATATTTCATTCAAGCAATGAAGATTGCAAGATAGTCTGTGTTAAAGGAATTAATTTGCTGATGAATAACGTTTATCAGGCAGGTGTAATTTAAAGTTTTTGTAGAATCAAAAAAGAGGTCCCTTTAGGACTAAATTTGTGAATCTGATTGTAAAGTTCCGAGTCAGATTTTCATCAAATATGTTCCTTAGCACGATGTTTCTCGTTTGTTCTTGGCTATGATTGAGGAGATTCCACAGCACAGCGAGTTAACAGCTTAGGCCAAACTCCAAAAGCACTGGTTTGGAGTTCGACGCAAATCTTGACTTTCAAGTTTAATATTCCAACTCTTGATGCGCCAATATCAACAAATAAGGTATTAATCTTCAAGTTAACTATCTAAGAGTAATTCAAAACTTATCAGGGATCGATCCGACTTAAATTCTGATTGCCAGCCCCAATCAAATCGCCTGGTATGATTCCTTTTAGAGCGATAAAAGTTTTTTCTGGATCATTTAGCCATGAAGTGTCATCCTTGCACCCCTTTCTGACTGTATTGCTTGAAATTCTTTTATTTTGACAACACTGTAATTACCGTGACACGAAACCCTGCACTCTTGCATGAAATCTAAATGTAAAATGTTTCTTGCATACAAAATGTTCTCTTTGCAGTTTTAGTTTTTGAACTTTTCCACTTATTACAAGCTTTTCAAACGTGCAACCAATTCATTGTCATGTGGATCTTGAAATGGACGCCATTACTATTTTCCCCGCGATACATTTTCTATTCCTAGACTACTGATGACACATTTTGGCGAAATAGTACAGATTCGGTCACCTCTAAAACTCGCTTTATTTCAAACCATTCTTACCAAAAAACCGTTTCAGCTGAATTAGTTTCAGAAAAGGAAATATACAACAATTTACAATTTGTCTTTCAAAACAAATACTATTTTACACAAAAGCTAATGCTGTTCTTCAAGGGAGTTGTGTTTGTATTGGTTTACAGCTTGTCATCACACCGTTTCAGCTTCTATCAAAATCAGATGCACCGAATTGACAGTTTGTAAAAGGAAGTGGTTTACACGTATTTTCTTCACAAGAAACTAGGGTCCAGGGCTGGTAGACAGTTTCTTAGATTTTTGGGCCATTTTACTACCAAAAGTTTCATACGTGCTTCTTATATTCTTAATGCCGGAAGTGTAGAAATAATCTAGCTTTGTCAAAAGGGGTCCTAAACTACTTAGTAAGATCTCAAAAAAAGGAAATAACAAAATTCACACTCAAAATAATGTCCAAACAATTGCTATAACTGTACAGTGTCAAATCATTTTTGAGTGTGCTGGGAAAATTAAAACTGCAAATTAGGAAAGTTTCTCAGCTTATTAAATTCAGGTAGAGTTGTTTCTTAACTTTCCAAAAACTGAGCCTGCTGTTTCTTATAAGAGGTTTCTTATACCTGCACTAGGTGACCCAAAAGAAAGGTAACAGATTTGACATAGAGTAGTAATGAGGATTTAGCTTCAATTATTCTAAAATGAATTTTGAAATAATTCTCGCTAGTCAACTTGAACATAAATACCTCATTCGTTGATATTAGGGCGTTGAGAGTTGAAATATTAACGTTGAAAGTCCAAAGTTGCCTCCAACTCCAAACCAGAGTTTTTGTGTTTTGGCCTAAGCTGTCAACGCGCTGCGTTGTGGAATATCCTCAATCATAGCAAAGTACTGCAAGAAACCTCGTCCTAAGAAACACATTGTAATAGAAATCTGAAACTGAACTCTACAGTTAGATTCACAATAATAAAATTTATTCATTAACAAAATAATTCCCTTGGGCTATAGTGCAATCTTCATTACTCGAACCCTTGAATGAAATGCTTTTTGTATCATCTCTCTCGATATCATTACGAAACAAGCAATCGTGTATGCCCAAGGGATGACTGGGGAGATACCCTTGACCAGCGCGTTTACAGTCTAGGCCTAAACCCAAAAACCCTGGTTTGAAGATGAACGAAAATTTGAACTTTGAAGATTAATATTCCAACTCTCGATGCACCAATATCGACAAACAAGGTATACATCTTCCAGTTAAGTATCAAAGAGTACTTCAAAAAGTATTAGGGATCGATTCGACATAAATTCTTAACCCTAATCCATATGGGCTTTTTTCGAACTACCATTTATGGGGGGGGGGGTGCTTTCCCCCCCCCCCCCCCCCTGAAAACTGCCTTAGACTCATCCTTTTTTTTTTTTTTTTTTTTTTTTTTTTTGCATGAACTTTATGCAGTTTTTGGTTCAGTTTGTCGACATATTTGGTGATAAAATGTTATTTTATTAAAAATAACGATTTTGGAGTGATATTTTGGGAGAAACTAGTCGATTCTTATGACGTCATTTGTGCGATTAATTTATTCTATGTAAAAAGAGACCAAAAGAACCTGCAAATTGGTGATTATCTATTACAAATGCATCATTAGAGTGGTTTTCATTGAAAAAGTTCGAAAAAACTTGATTATTAAGATTGTTACTAACTAGACTATTAGATTGTTAAGGTAACTCTGCTTCCCATTCCAGTAAACATTGATATGCCATTTCGTAAAACCACTCTCCCAAGAAAACAGTTAATTTTTGCAATATTATTAGGCCTATCGAACAAAAAGCCATTTCCAATTGCCACACAGGACCAATTGTTCAGTATAGTCTATGCAATCGAAAGATGTATATTTTGCAACATTTTCGTCAACGCTGGCTTCGCAAATCCTAGTTGAAATCGTTTAGTTGATTTCAAAATAGTGAATTTACCTCCAAAACTAGTAAAAACATTTTCTCTTTTTTTCTCGCTCCATCTTTAGCTAGGTAGTTGATCTACAACTTTGCAAAGTCTCATTGAAAAGCTAGGCTTGATTTCCTGCAATCGAATTTCATATTTCTGTTTACGTTTCGACATCTACAGGGTGTCCCAGGAAAATTGATCGATGTTTAATTGAATATTGTATTAAACGACAAAAATAAAGGCTCCGCCTTAGATAACCCTGTTCCTAAGAATTTTAATAGGCCTTTCCCATAATTACGTCATCACCTGTGCGGCGCGCATCGCATCATGGGGCTAGTAGGTAAAAATCTGATCTTGTGTTGTGATTTGTATGGAGTTGTAACGAAGCGTACGGAAGTAAGTGGTTTAACGAGATAAATATTGAAGAAAAACAAGGAAAAATCTACTGAATTTACCGATAGGTATGTCCCTAGTTGTTTTCAAAACTCTGTCCGGGGATCAGTGCTACAGAACAATGAGGTTTGGAACAGAAACTGTGCGGTTCGTCGGGCAGAAGCTCTGGAGGACACTACCTGCCGACATAAAGGAATCTGAATCTCTTTCAATGTTTAAAAGAAGAATTAAAACGTACACGGTTAGCTGTGACTGCAGACTATGCAAGCGTTATGTAGAAAACTTAGGGTATATTTAATTTCTTTTTGTATTTTTTGTTTTTAATTGTAGTTGGCCTAAATTAGCACCTTTGTGCTATTGTATATTGTAAATAGCCAACGTTAAATAAATTGAATAAATAAATAATAAAAAGTGCAACCATTTCTTTCCTAGTTCCTGCTTTTCTGCACTCTTTCCGCTGAGAAAATTGTAAAATGAAAGTTCTGGATTCTGTCTTCTTTTGATAAAACAGTCAGGAATACAGCATGTGAATCCCTCAACGACAGCTTTCCCTTTTCTTTGACCATTTTCATTCACCTTGACCATGTCATGTTAACGTTAGGCCATGCTGAACATTCATCCTCTTCCTCCGCTAAAACTTCTTGATTCTGCAATTCTGTCACACCGATCCCCGGACAGAGTTTTGAAAACAACTAGGGACATACCTATCAGTAAATTCAGTAGATCTTTCCATATTTTTCTTCAATATTTATCACATTAAACCACTTACTTCAGCACACTTCGTTACAACTCCATACAAATGACAACACAAGATCGGATTTTTAACTACTATTCCCAAGATGCAATGCGCGCCGCACATGTGATGACGTAATTATGGGAAAGGCCTATTAATTGTTGACGCCAAAATATTGTGAATCCGCTAAGAATTTAAGCTTGTGAAGTTGAAGTTTATGGGAAATCTTAAACCAGACACCCCTAACAGACATGTTTTTCAAAAAGACGTCCCAAAATCGAGGTAAAAGAAGACTATCCAATATTTTACCTCTTGTTGATATTAGGGCAAACCAAATAGGAATTTAAAAGTAACTTAATTGCTAACTATTGCTAACCATTGCTAAAACTTCATGCAAGTATCCTATCCAACAACATGGAATAAAAACTAAATAGATGAGAGACGGGGCTATTCCAAATTGTGCTCAACAGGATTCCTCCAAGCATTCATAACCTTGATTCAATGTTAGAGAAAGCTAGTTTAACGAAAGTTTTTTTATTCTATTTGATTTGCTTTGAAAAAACGAGATTCTACTTTCACAAATATGCAATAAATGGGCATCTGGTTTCCGCTTTCGCACAAACTTGAACTTCAAAAGCACGCAGCCCCGTGAATATTTGGCCGATTTGCTATCTGTTGGTGTCTAAAATTAATTTAAAATCCTAGTAATATGGTTATCTTGCAATGGAGCGTGTCCATTATTTCTCTATTTTTTAACATTTAATTTAATTTAATTATTTAATTAGCAATTAGAGTAGGAGTTGGAAGCTTTTGCAAAAAGTTTAGTTTTAAATCTATGCTCATTGTGCAATCTTAAAGAAATTGATATTTTTTGAATGCTCATATAAGTCTCAAATACACCCAAAGCATGGTTTTGTGTAGTTGCTGGTAAAAATTAGATGCAAACAACACTTTTAAAAGAGTACTAAGGATGTCTATTAAGACTTAGCGCCTGTTCATATGGAGAAAGTTTCCCCGGCATTCTCCCGTTTCACCGGGAAACTCGCTAAGCCAAGGTAATATTCTTTGACCTTTCATGTGAGAACAGTTTCCCCGGCAAGCCGGGGGGAATTAAAACAATAATACTTGGTCTCTGACGCCTAAGGATTCGAAAGGATTAACGATAAACAAAAGAAATTTCCCCGCCTAGCCGGGAAAATGTGTTCATATGGGAATATATTTCCTCAGCTACGTAGGATCCCAGTAGAGTTCAAGCGAGATCTTGGCTATCTTGGAATATGTTTTCTCGTGTGAACGCTCGTTCTATTTCACGTGGTAACGCTATATGAGGTGGGATCTCGGCTGCGCGATTTTCCCGGTGCAATGGTAAAATACCGGGGAAAATTTCTCCATATGAACAGGCTCTTAGGTATGGTATTCCCCACAGATGGCGTTCATTTGTTTGCCAATTAAAAAATTTCTGAAAGAAATTTCAAGCCTACGTTTTTGCAAGCGACCATTTGTCCAAATCATCACCCTTCCAAACAATGTTCTGGTTCAATACTTATTGCATGGTAATGAAGAACTTTCTAACGAAGTGGATAAAAGTATACTCAAACAGACTCTAAATTTCATCCACAAAACGGGTCGGCTTGGATAACTGCAAACTTTCGTTTTACGCCACACAGCCACTCTTTCCCTGCTTCTTTTGTAAGTCTGTTTCACATTTGACGTTAGGCAAATCAAGGGTGAATAAAAATTCATCTGCACAAAATCGACAGTTTTTCATACCATCGATATTGCGAATCAGAAACCCTGACCTGACAGCATATGCGCAATGTGTTGAGCGATGGGGACTCTGGAGGGGGATCAGTAGCGGTAGCAACACACATACACACACACGCACACATACATACACAAACACGCACACATACACGCATATAAAATGACTTTTTAGCTAGTTCCCAATGGCTAGAAGGTTTTTGAGGCTTTCTCAAGCAAAACTTTGTGTCCCTCCAGAAAGCAGGGTTTTAGCATATCACTGATTATCTAATCGTTCGATGAAGAGTTTACTGACACCAGTGCTGAATATAACATTGTCAACAGTAGATAATGGCAGAAACGTTACCTTATATAATGTCCATAATATTCAACATATCTCCTTTGACTTGGAATTGTGACACCCTAATAGTAATGATAAATAATAAAACTTTAATACGCCGCCGGTGCAACACTTTTAAAAAATGCTTCATCGTTGAAAAACTAAATTCAAACTTGACAGGAAAACAATCTCAGCACAAGGATGACAAAAAAAAACATATTGCATGATATTGAATCTTAATTCAAATCACATTCCATTCTTCGCTATTGATTGGAATAGAATCATTTTATCAAATTATGAATTAATGGTCCTAAGGGAATGACAAATTTGGAACGTTTTGGTCCAGAAAAGAAACAACAATTGCAGAGGGGAAACACGCCATTTATAGTTTAATCATACGAGGAGTTATCAAGATATACCTTAAAATTAGTTTGAACAAGTAGATTTTATAACGGAGTGAAGTAAATAAGAACCAGAGAGATATACAATGAAAATTAGAATAGGCATCATAACGGAACTGAGGGCTGTTGAGAATCATGTGATGGTCGATGTTTGGTCTCGCATTATTAATAGACGTTCATATAAAGAAAGTAAATCGAGCTCCAGAGAGGCCTTGGCAATGATGTTAAGATCGTTTGGGAGGAGACATGTTGACTTATTTATGCATTCTTTAACAGCCCAGGGGGCTCCTACCATAGATTTACCTAGTTTACCAATGCCAAAATGTTCATGACTCAAAAAGAAAGATGGCCAGAGGTCTTACCACAGTAGCAGGCATTGCAGCATGTGCACGCAACAGGATATGCTATGGAGGTTGGAAATCCTACCTTCCAAGGGAAAAAATACTAATGGTGGTCGACGTTTGAAAAGTAAGCCTAATGTGTATGTGGGGATAAGCTCTGCCTATTGATTTAACTACTGGGTGCTTTATAATAAATTATGCATTTTGGCAGGCCACGATAAATCACACACTGCACCGATTTTGAAGATTTATGACTTAATCTTTAGCAGAAAGCCTGAATTAGATTCTAGGATTTTTTGCACATGTTTTTGTTTCGATTTTTAAGAGCTATGAGCCAGTTTCTTAAAATTTTGGTTTTTCAAAACATTGAAAACGATCAAAGAACGTTGATTGATTTTCTACAGACTCAACATGAATGGACAAAGAGAAAACACGCTTTCGGGGTAATTTGGGATTTAGAAATTCATTAATGTAAGCTGCTGCACGAGCGTGATTTCAAAGATTGGTCTGTTGCGATATTCTGTGGTAGTAGCAATAAAGTGCCCCCTCAAAAGCCATCGCAAAGTCAAGAACTCAAGGCTTTTTGCTTGCTGGCCTCATGACGCTTCACTGTTTGTCTTTTTAACCTGCTTGACACAGGGACACAACCTGCACAAAGCATTAATTCAATAAAACTTAACAAGGAAATACATTTCTTTGTATCAGTAAAAGTAGTTTTACATTCCTTCCAACATAGAACTAACACTCGTGCATTGGATTATAACTGAACATTTCTAAATCGCTAAATCATCACAAAAACGTTCCTCTTTGTCCATTCATATTGAGTCTTTAGGAAATTTGATCGACATTATTTGACCGTTTTCTACAAGGTGTCTCAAAATAATGTATTATTGTTTGATTGCTTTACATGTCCATAAACAATGGACCGATTTTCAAAAACTTTGTTTCATTTCATTGCCTGCAGAATACATTGTATTTGGAGATGTTGGTTATTGCTTTACGATGGCGTTTTTCTGTCGAAAAGGAGGTTGATAAGCCTGCTCAAATTCAAGCCATAGATGGCATGAGAAAGAAACGGCCTATTTTTCCAGTTAACATTTTAGTGTGATACAAAACGCTGCACTAGTATTCGTATTCCCTGAATTCAGTATTAACTTAATTCATATTCTCTGAACGACATATATTCTCTGAACGACATATAACTTCAGCCTTTTGTATGAAATCTAAAATGCTGACTGGGAGAGTAGGCCGTTTCTTTTCATGCCACTTAAGGCTTGAATTGGAGCAGGTTTATCAATCTTCTTTTCAACAAGAAGACATCTGCGTAAAACCACAACCAACATCCTCAAATACAATCTAGCCTTTTGGCAATCGGATAAAATAACGTTTTTGAAAATTGGTTCATTGGTTATGGACATATGAGCAATCAAACGATAATACATCCTTTTGGGACACCCGGTATGCTTTCGAAATCGAAAATTTTAAGAAGCTCGCTCACAGCTCCATAAATAGAAGACTAAACAATGTACAAGAAATACTGGTATCTAATTAAGGATCTTAGCTAAAGGTTAGTTCATGAATCTTCAAAATCGGTCCAGCCTACAATTTATCGTGGCCTGCCAAAAGTGCATAGTTTAATTCGGCACACCCGGTAGCTTCCTTCTTAGCTCCAAACTGCAATACCATAGGAAGTGCAATCAAAAAATTACAGAAAACCATCTCGTTTTCAAGATTCCTTTCCAAAGCTGGACATTCGAAATTAAGCTGCAATTTCCGATTTGACAATTATCTCTCACAGGAACGTTACAGGAACAGAAATTAGAAATAAGGATATTTTCTTGGACAATTCCCTTTGAGCTTCCTTGGTGATAGAGCTTCATTTCTCTTGGGCGTATGTTATAAAAGTTAAAATCACCTGAAATCACCTGAAATCATCTGAAATCACCTGAAATCATCTGAAATCACCTGAAACCATCTGAAATCGTCTGCAAATCATCTGAAACCGCCTGTAAATCACCTGCAAATCACCTGCAATCGCCTGTCACTGTTTTGATGAATGGGAAAAAGTCTTATTGTCTTCAATTTTGATCATTAACACCTAAAGAGGCAAATAATCCTACTGGTGTGATCGGTAGTTCTTAGGTTTCACGCCTTTTGTCTCATTCAAATTGCTTTGTGGTCTCACTGGGCTGATTTTAGTAGTTTATCTAAATTGTATAAAAGCTAAGCTAGGTCCACACCTATCCGGATATTTTTGAAAAGTTCTATGCTCCATATAAATTTTAATTTTCAAATTTCAAATTTCAATAAATTTGTATATTTCGTATGACACTGGTCACAGCAAATCTTTACATAAAATCCAAAAGAGACACAAACCAGAATTAAAGAACAGTTGATGATTTTAAGTTAGCCAATCAAAGAACACGTAGTTTCAACAACATTTTCTTGAAATCAGAAAAAATATTCTCTCGGAGATTTGCTACGAACAGCGTGAGAAGAAAATACTTTGGGAAGCTTGTCCACCGTTTAGAGTATGGGTTGGTTGGGCCTGTTAACTTTTATGTTTGCAATTATAGACTCTGGTCATAAAGAAAATTGATGGTATGAAATAATAAAGAAAGGGAAAAATGAACTTAAACTGAAATACTTTATAACAGAAGTTGTTCGCACCATAACACAACCTTACAGCTCTTCCGATGTTGTGATAAAGTTTATAAAGAAATTAGTACTACAATGACCAAAAATTTAAGGAAACTACGCTCAAGAACAGTTAAGAAACTCTAACATTTTATTTATGTATGTCTCTCTTATTCTGTGTCTCTCTAATAAAGGTACCCTTTGACTGCAAGAATTGGTAAATTTTTGCCTCAAATGTGCATGGCTTATTCGTGATGACAGTGTCAATGCAAAATGGAAGCCCTTTGTCGAGAAGAAGGCTTGACTTCGAACAATACCGCAATTTTAGGCCCAAAAATAAGAACTTATCAAGCATTTTCGTGTCGACAATTTCAAAGATGCTCCTCGTGTGGATGCAGAATGCGGACCTTTTTATATGGATAGGCCTATAAATATATTAGACTGATAATACAAGTTCGTAGACTCATTACATAAGTCCCTCCAACTTTCGCTGTTGTTGTTGTTGTTGTTGAATATAGCTTCTGTGTTGTAGCGAAAAGTCTGCAGGAGGGGGGGGGGAGCGAAACAAGAGACTTTTTTGGAATTAGTCTAACCAGTTCGTAGTTATCGCCATACAAATGTTGTTGTTGTTGTTTTTGTTGTTGCGATAACTGGGAATATCTCGTGAGTCTTGAAATTTATATGGAGCATAGAACTTTTCAAAAATATCCGGATACGTGTGGACGTAGCTTAGCTTTTATACAAGTTAGATGAAATACTAAAATCAGCCCAGTGAGACCACAAAGCAATTTGAATGAGACAAAAGGCATGAGACCTAAGAACTACCGATCACACCAGTAGGATTATTTGCCTTTTTAGGTGTTAATGATCAAAATTGAAGACAATAAGACTTTTTCCCATTCATCAAAACAATGACAGGCGATTGCAGGTGATTTACAGGTGATTTACAGCTGGTTTCAGATGATTTGCAGATGATTTCAGATGGTTTCAGGTGATTTCAGGTGGTTTCAGGTGATTTCAGGTGATTTTAACTTTTATAACATACGTTCTCTTGGGTTGGAGGTGACTATTCCTATCATGTAAAATTACCAATAAAGAAAGAGTTCTAAACCTTGCAAAGACTTAGAAGAGGATTTAAGGGAAGAAGAAGGGAATACAAATACCTTAGACTTTGATCTAATGTTAAGTTTGAAGGTTGATAACAATTACTTTTTATCCTACCAAATTGTTAAGAACATAGAGATGCCAATCTTATCAAAGCAGTGCCCTGATCCTCTGTCTCGATTGTGATTCCTCTTTCCTTGCAATTACAGCAAAATAAAAGCTCCCCACACTCTAGGTAGCAGGTTTGCTACGATATACTAGGACTACAACTATCTTCATGCAGAGTGGTAAGCCTGCATGCTACCACTGAGGTATCCCCGGTATTGAAATATTAATTACCTTACTATTCTGTGTCCTTGCATTTCCATAAAATTTCAGTGCATCCCCTGTATTGTAATTTGAGTATCCAGTATGTAGTAAATAAGAACATATCATCACGCCAGTCCTACCCTGAATGATGAAATCAGAGTAAAAACCTTAAAGAGACGTTACAGATGTGTGAGATTCGGAAGGAGGTCAGAATCAAGAAACAAGTTCTTTAAAGCATTCTATACAATGAAAACAGCAACAGTTTTCGGTGATGAAACATGCAGGCACGCAAATGTGGGATATTTTTAAGGTTTAGAATTTTACCATGTGTAAGGTTGCAGAATGCCTGCATCTTTAAATTTACAGTCTCCGCTTCAAAAAGACTAACAGAATTCAGCAATAGGCAGAATGACTGCGTGCAAAAACTGACCTATATTACAAAAATGCAGGTCTGCGTTTAGCCAAAGAACAGTGAATCTCCCTTGGAAATTGTAAGGAAAGCTGATTTTATTTTGATAGAAACAAAGAAAAAGACGCCTGTGTTGTTCTTGTTTTTTTCTTAAATTTGATGCATATTTTTCCATCGATGTAAGTGGCTGCCGTAGTTGCAACTCGATGGCATCATGTCCTTTCCAGCTATGGCAGCCACAGAATATTTATATTTCATTGTAGTTAGTTGCTTTTATTTGTGATAAAAAAAAGAAAAAAAAGGAACAGAAATAGCAGGCTTGAATAGGAAAACTTTATATTTCTGAGACCGTCCAAGAGAGCAGCTCACTGCATTTCTATAGCACTTGAACAAGAAGGAAAGCAAAGCATTTTTTCAAACGGACAGAACAGGTGGGTCCTAAATTTCTGTTTGGTTGCCTATGCTTTGCATTTCGAAATTGAAGCTCAATAAATGATAAATATATTAAAGGTGTGAGCAAAAACAAATATGTAAAGATACATTTAAAACTGTACCTTGCCAGCCTTACAATGAATGAAGGCTACGTTTTCTTTGTCACTGCTAAGGAATTTATCAACATCTTCGCAGAATGGTTTAATAAGTTCAAATGGTGGAGCATTGTGATCATCAAATGCAAATGTAGACACTACAAAAAAAAGAGTTAAAAATACTGGAAGTCTCAAAATAATACACCAATAAACCTTTCGCTATTCTACAAAGGAGTCTGAATGGAAAGATATTTTGATAAATTTTGCAGAATTTTCAGATACTCACCTCTGTGCTGGAACTTCGATTCATCGTAAGTCTTCTCAGAGCATCTATAACGCAAAGAAAGATTCTATATACGTAATTGTTTGTTTCTTTACTTCCATCTACCATCAGGGAGCAGTTTTAGGAAGCCAAGCCTATCGAGGCAGTGTCCTGGTTCTTTTTTTCTATACATATAAAATATTACAATAATTCTTACATTCTACTATACCTTCCTAATACTGTACAACACTACAGGGACGATGCCAAGGGGAGAGAAGGACAATGACTACCCCATGGCCAATAGAAGACACGCAACGTTAAACTACATACAATTAGGTACACTACAAACAATTAACCTAATGGATACTATATTAGATACTATACTATACTGGATACTATATACTAAAGTGTGTGGATGTCACATCTCTTCCCAAGAATGGACCAACCAACTCTAGGACCAACTTTAGGCCAATTAGCGTTCTACCTACGGTCTCAAAGATGTTTGAAAGAATAATGGATAAACAGATAGTTGCTTATATTACACCCTTTTTATCATCAGTTCTGTGTGGTTTTCGAAAAAGTTACAGTGCCCAGCATGCTCTCGTACGGCTCTTAGAAAAATTCAAAATTAGCCTTGATGAAGGTGGTAAAGCAGGGGCTGTATTGATGGATCTGTCCAAGGCATTTGATTGCATCAGACACGATCTTTTGATTGCAAAATTGCACTAATTAATGATTACCTCACAAATAGACAACAAGGAGTCAAAGTAAATGGGTTATTTAGTTCTTGGAAAAGCGTCACACGCAGTGTTCCTCAGGGGTCAGTCTTAGGGCCTCTGTTATTCAACATATACATTAATGATCTTCTACTCTTCATTCAAAACTCGGATATATGTAATTATGCAGATGATACTACAATCTATGCCTGCGATAAGAACCTNGTTACAGTGCCCAGCATGCTCTCGTACGGCTCTTAGAAAAATTCAAAATTAGCCTTGATGAAGGTGGTAAAGCAGGGGCTGTATTGATGGATCTGTCCAAGGCATTTGATTGCATCAGACACGATCTTTTGATTGCAAAATTGCACTAATTAATGATTACCTCACAAATAGACAACAAGGAGTCAAAGTAAATGGGTTATTTAGTTCTTGGAAAAGCGTCACACGCAGTGTTCCTCAGGGGTCAGTCTTAGGGCCTCTGTTATTCAACATATACATTAATGATCTTCTACTCTTCATTCAAAACTCGGATATATGTAATTATGCAGATGATAGTACAATCTATGCCTGCGAGAAGAACCTGGACAATATAGCTCATAGGCTTGAAAATGACTGTAGTATAGCTTTAGAATGGTTTGCTGACAACTTTATTAAATTAAATGCAGATAAATGCCATCTGTTGGTTCTTGGGCAGAGGTGTGATGATCCTGTTACTGTTAGGATTGGAAATGCTGATCTTGTAAATATCTCCGAAGAGAAGCTACTCGGAGTTCAAATTGATAGCAAACTTTCCTTCGGTAATCATGTTTCCAAATTGTGTCAAAAGGCTAGCAATAAACTTTATGCACTTG
>REGL01000910.1:47438-60218 GCA_004194395.1 Aurelia aurita complex sp. Pacific | reverse complement strand
TATTTTGACACCCTTGCACAGAAGAATGTGTGAAAAAGGAAGATATGAAATTAAAAAAATCAGCAACCATTATTGCACATATGTAGTCAAGTGGGGCAAAAGTAGCCACAGACAATGTTTGTCGAAATAATGCGCACAGTTTCTACTGAATGCGAACATCTCCTTATTCTGTGTCTCACGCAAGGATGAGACAAAAGACTGAAGATCATTGCACAGTGTTCCAGGGCATGTAATTAATGTGAAAAATGAAAGTATCAGAATTGTACCAAACTGATTTTTCTTTTGTTCACCGTAGTCTGAGGAATGTCAAACCCAAAAATTTTTCAAATCGGACAATCTAGTGCTGAGAAAACATTATTTCAAGTTAGGCCTAAAAAGTGTACTTCAGACTTCTTTCTAAGCACAGCAAGGCCACAAAATAGCACTAACTTTCAAATTCAAATTTCTTGGCTTGCACTCACCCGATGATCTTCGTTTTGTTCAAAAGATTAAACCTTGCAGAGCATGTAGTCAAAAAGTGGATTGAAAATTTTATCTTTGGATGCAAAAATTTTGCGAATTCATACTGGTAACCAAATGTTAAAAAACTAAAACTGAATCACGAAGCGCTTCTTCAACATTAAAAACAAAAAATTTATGTTTCAGAATTCTCGGAAAGTCTATTGCAGAATCAAGTTTAAGCTATTGACAACACGTTTGCAAAAGGGCTTAGTAGAATAAGCTCTCAAATAATTTTGGCGAATTTTTCACGAAGACCAGTTTTGCACCTTTTCAGAGTAAAAAATTGCATTTTTATGACAAAAACCTATTAGCAAAGGCAATATTTCATCATATCTCCACAATTTCAAATTCATGCTTTTTAGCAATAGTAGTATAAAGTATTTTTACATAATTTAACTAATTTTAAAGGTTTTGAAAACATGCAGCCAACTCTACAATGATTTGTTATATCCCAAGGTGAAAAATGCGCCTAGTAACATCAAAAAACAGAACAAACACCAAAATAGATACCTCATACGATTAGGGAGTTGATCTCTAACCTCCTTTTGACTATAAGAGGGAACTATTTGTTTCATTGAACATCTAGTTCAGTCTATAGCACAGTGGCAAATACAGACAGAATTTGCTAAAAAAGACTTCTTCTTCACTGCCCTTCGTGAAAAATTCGCCAAAATTAGTTGAGAGCTCAGTCTACTTAGCCCTTTTGCAAAAGTGTTCCCAATAGGTTAAACTTGATTTTGCAATAGGCTTTATGAGAGTTCTGAAACATAGATTTTTTGTTTTAAATGTTGAAGGAGCGTTTCGTGATTCAGTTTTAGTTTTTATCAACGATTGGTTACCATTATGGATATGAAAAATTTGCACATTCCAAGATGAAATTTTCAATCGACCTTTTCACTACATATTCTGCAGGGTTCAATCTGTCAAGCAAATAAAAGATCATGAAAATCGAGTGAGTGCAAGCAAAGAAATTTAAATTGAAAGTTAGTGCTATTTTGTGGCATCGCTGTGCTACAAAAGAAACCTGCAGTACACTTTTTAGGCCTAACTTGAAATGATATTTCTCTGCACTAAATTGTCCGATTTGAAAATTTTTGGTGTCTTGATATACCTCAGGCTACGGTTAAATATCGAAAAATCAGTTTTGTACAATTCTAAAATTTTCATTTTTTGGCATTAATTACACTAAAACGGAAATCTGGATCATAGTGCATTGGTTTGGAAAATTTAGCCAAAAATAATGCTTATATTCCATTGCAATCGTACTTCAAAACAGAAAGTTCGAATTCATTATGATATGAAGTTTAAGCCCGGTTTTTTATTACAAAGTACTTTATAATCTAAGAGGGGCTCCGGGTCAGTCAGAAAAAACCAAAGTAAGTAAGAAAGTCCATTACACTCGTTAAAGCAATTGAGTAACGTTTTATCGGACAGCATGAAACATGAGGAGGAAATTAGCGCAGTGCCGTGGAAGAGATATTACTCTGTTCAGGAGTTGCGATAAAACGGCACTTCTCCTATTGATGCCAGATTGCGTTCAGCGATTACTGATAAATTTTATGCCGAACGTAAGACTATTAAGAACGAACGGATTTTACCAGTAGCTACCTTAGTTATAAAATAATTTGAAAAAGAAAAGGCCACGATAACAGCGTCGATAGTTGGATCCGAAGATGCTTGCGGTGACGAATGAATGAAATAAATTTCAAGGCAGAAACAGCCCAACACGACGAAAAAACAACAACAAATGCGTGTGAAAAACATTTAATTCACACTTCTTTCGTCGTGTTGAGGTGTTTCTGCCTACAAATTTACAAAAATACTTCGAAGATTCCTGAAGATCTAATGCCGTTACATGGTGTAGTCTTTTCTAGAATGTTCGCAATCAATATGACGGAGTGGCTTTGATTGGGGTGCTTCACTTGTGGATGGCAGATTGCGTTCAATGAAAACAGATAAATTTTCTGCCGAACGTTAAATTGATAGGATCTAACGGATTTTACAAGTAGCTACCTTAGCTATGACTAAACGCTATTTTGGTTGGGAGTAGACTTTTTGTTATATAACACTACCAGGAGAAATATTATGGCCAGGAAATATTATGGATGCTACTTATTGTGCAACAACTCATGACGTTTCATAAAAGAACTTTGACAAATAAGGGGGAGGGGGAGAATTTACTGGGGCTGACTCTGACAAAATGGCCAATTCTCGAATATCAATTTTTGCAAAAAAAAGTAGCAAAATTGTACTTGTTTGCAAATATTTGTTGTAGGGTAGTATCATTTGATGTTAATTCTTGTGTTTCGATGGGAATTGTGCTCCAAAATGAAACTCATCGTATTTTCCATGATTTTGGCCGATTATGCCATATTTCTTCGCCACACAAAGAAAAATGCTGACGCCAGAATTAATCATGGCTAATTTTAGGTTAATTTTTATATTCTCATAGAGTACATGCCGGAGCTATTAGTACACCAAATCTGGTTGCTCTATCTATTACCAGTCAAGAGTAAGGGGCCCCCAACCAAAATAGGACGTGCCACATAGCCCAACCACTATAGGGTTAAAGGTCCTTTAAAATCTCATACTGTTACATGGTGTAGTCTTTTTTTCTAGACTTGTTTGCAATCAAGACATTTATTATGGAATGGTGTTGATTAGGGCACTAATAAATATTTTTCTCTTTCCTCTGACACTGGTCACACCAAATCATCAGACAATATTGTCTCATTTCTTCCATTTCAAACGTTTATTTCATGTAAAAATCATTTACACAATGGTGCACAAATTTTAGGAAGTCAAAGAGACAAGCAGAGCAAGAATGCGAAGGGAAGAAAGTCGCTGATTGATATCGGTATAATGTCATTGACTTTGTTGTTCTCCTTGCTGTGAAGATTTAGTAAACGGACTGTGTGGATTATCGTACTTGCAGGCAAATTATGTGTTTCTATCAAATCAAAGTGTTGATACTAGCACTTACCACATATGTACACTGAAAACGAAAATATTTCCCACTTTCCAAGGGTGCGCACTTTTTCAAAAGAGATGCGAATTTGTTCTCTCTTTCAAGAGTTTCAAGGCATTGTGTTTTCACGCATAAAACTTTTGAAGCAGCAATAAATCTTGAATTTTATGCTGTTTCCATGCAGCCTTAGGAGCCTTAAGTTACTGCATCAATAAATCCAAATCTGCAAAGTTGAAAATCCAAATTTTGGGGAGGGGTAGAATGTTCGAAAAATATGCATTTTCCCCAGGTTGACTATGGGATATACATACAGAGGTGACGAAACGAGCCTAATTTTACCACGACTGATTGGATGAAGAAAACAGTTGAGGTAACTTGGCAAAAACATTTGAATTAAAATACTCACAAGTTATAGAGCTTATAATGGTCCTTGTGTTTTGTTTCAAGAAACCTGAAATTAAAAGCACAATTTTAAAGAAAATTGATGGAGATAAGTAGAGCAGGTTTTAAAAAGAATAAATAATACATGCATGTTGTTCCCTCTCTTTTTGAGAATTTGAGAAAGGCATATTTGTCAGCAATAAATCAACATATAGAGTTGTTTTCAACCACTGCTAAAGGTAATCTGTCTTATTCATAATTGGCTGAAGATTGTATAAGGGGACTAAAGATTTGTATGGCAGGATTAACAGAAAAGAATAGGAAAGAGATCCCCCCCCCACCAAACTTTTATTCGCCAATGCTAAAATATGCAATGCAGGATGCCAAAACTCCGCTACTTTGACCTTATATCTATACTGAATCAAATGATGAAAATTTCAAGATGCTAAATATAGCCTCGTAACCATGGCAACCAATGTTTTACTGTGTAGTCAAAAAATGTGTATACTTTTTCTTTAATTGTTGCAGATCTAACCCTAACCCTAACCCTAATCTCAAATATATGCCAAATCATGCTTATACGTGTATTTGATGATATCCAACTCAATTTGAAACAAAAAATGTCTATTTAGTGTCTCATTTCATTGTTTCAATCATGCTGGTGATAATCATGATAATAATAACTTAAAATCTTCTTATTGTCATAGCAACGAGAAAAATAGAGATACTTTGATTTAATCCATGTGATGTTGATTGTTTGCACCCAAGTACATCAATTTACCAAGTTTAAAGATTATAGCTATTTCATTTTTCATTTTCATTTTAAATTCTTTATACACAAAAACCCTTCAGCTTACGAACACAATACTTAAACAAGAAAATAAATATCCTAATTACATTAATATAATCTATATACAGTTAAAGCGAAATTATGTACAGTACACAGTGATCCAGAATACGAAAATTAGGGAATAAACTGCAAAAAATGAATTTATCGGTCAACTTGAACGACTCAGAACGAAAGATTTCAGGTAGACGCTCAGAAGACGCTGGAGTTTAATAAAAAAATTGTCGCTAAGGCTTGCAAACGCTTGCTTTTTTTATTTTCAACTTTTAAGTCGAAGTTCCCAGTTTTTAAAAAGGATTCTTGGGTAGACTGCAAGGGATATAACTTTGCATATTTCTTGGATAACCCTTTACCGTATGAATCCAGCAACTAGATGGCATTAACGACGAAAGAATTTTCATTTAAAAGAAAAAATTCTAAAATCGGACAAAGGCAAGATGACCTTTCGACATTTTGAAATTTATGTTGTTTTGACACTTGTACCGGAAATGTCAGTGTAAACAACCATATGAAATTTAGGCCAACTTCAAAAATACATTTATCCGCACTCAGTGGTCCGATTTTAAAACTGTTTGTTGCATGTTAATCCTCAGGATGTCCTCCGTAAAGCCTGTCGTGTATTTTTTCAATTTTCGAAAATTCATTTATTGCATTTTATTACATGCTCTGGATCACTGTGCAGTAACCTATCTAATAGCAGCTGCTCTTCCAGGCCGTCGTGTTTTAGGTTGTGTTCAGCTCATATAATAACTTTTCAATTGCTTTTGGGAGCCCTCTGATATTGATGGGTATATCGTTCCAGGCTTTCAGAGCCGAATAGTGAAAGCTTTTCTTGATATATTCAAGATTATTTCTTGGGATTTGTAGGTCCCTGCAATTCCTTGTTCTGTAGTTGGAATGCTGGGTCCTATGATGGAATTTACCCCAAAGGCTTTCGGGACATTGCCTGTTGATTATTTTGTAGGTCATAACTGATCGATCAAAGTTTATTAGTTGTTCAACGGTCAACCAATTATGAGACCAGTTGTCTTTTAGTCTGGCCTTATCAATAATCGAACGGGCTCTGTCCTGCAGACGTTGGAGGGTATTCAATTTTGATTTAGGAAGACTCCCCCAAATAACATTGGCGTATCGCAGATTGCTTTCGACAAGTGCACGGTACACATGGTCCAGCTTTGATTGGGAAATAAGATTTTTCGGTTTTTTAATGACTTAAGACCGCCACTAATCTTCCCCTTCACTTTGTTGAATTGTTCATCCCAGTTTAGCCCTTCATCCACAATAACCCCCAGTGATTTGGTCTTCGTCACACGCTTAATTTCTGAATTGTTAAGATTCAGTGGTTCTGAGATTTCAACCTTATTTGTCCTCCGTGGATGGCCAATGATCATGTATTCAGTTTTTTTCAAGTGTGCACTTAACTTGTTTATCCGCATCCATTCCGAGATGTTTCTTAATTCTTTGTGGGCATTTGTAATTAGATCATCGACGTTACTAGATGTTAATGTAACATGTGTGTCATCTGCATACATACTAGCCCTAGAGAATTCTAAGCATTTTTCAAAATCATTTAGGTAGATTAAAAATAGGAGTGGTCCCAAGCAAGATCCTTGAGGTACACCACATGCTACCAATCTAGCCCCCGACTGTTAAACATTAACTGAGCAGAATTGTTTTCTACCACTTAAGAAGGATGTGAACCATTCTCCTGAACTTCCCCTGATACTGAGTACACCTAACTTTTCTATCAGTGTTGTATGATCTACGGTATCAAACGCCTTTCTTAAATCAAGAAATATGGCCAAGTTGAGCTGTTTTTTATCCATATTGTCATACCAGTAATCAGTAGCTACTATAACAACGAAGAAAGAGAGGGGGGCTTTAAAACGCCCAGGTGAGATAGGGTTAAGAAACTCAGTTATAGCTCAAGAAACATGAGACTACAAAATTTGCAAAATTCTGGAATCTAGATTTAAGATTTTCAATAAACATACTTAAGTCATAAATCTTCAAAATCAGTTATGTGTTCTATTCATTGTGGCCTTACAAAAGTGGACAGATTTTTTGAGTGACATAGTATAGCAATCTAGAGGTTTGTATAGTTTTGAAAGGAATTAAATATTTGGAAGTAAAATTGGTTAATATACCCAAAGACCTCTGGGTATTGAAATAAGAATCTGTTAATGTCTGACCTGACAACTTCATCAATGTTGTTTCTGTACACACCCTCCAACTTTTCAGCAGGAAAGCCCATTGCAACAATGTTTGGCTTGATGTCTAGATGGTATCTAGTCAAGGAAAATTCTGCATATCTTGCATGCCATGCTACATACCTTGTTACCAATTGCTACTTTGAACCCATGTATCAAAGGTACATACTCATATCAACTTTAGTTTTCTCTGACTACACAGGTGCTAACTGTGAGAATGTAGCATTAGGTGTTGAAATGACATAGAACCAAGGGCGATGCCATGGAGTGGACATGTCTTAATTGATGTGAAAAACAATAGTTTTACCTTCTGGCAATGAATTCTATCCCTTGTCCACTCCATTGTTCATGCCTGGCACCACCCCTGAGCAGAATCCAACTGAACATAAACCACACGACAGAGAATCATTCTAAGTAACGCATTTACAGTTACCTTGCTGAACTCCTACTATCACAGAAAACCTGAGGGTAAAAACCTGCAGACAAAAACTTTGAGAAACTGCTTCCGGGAAATTGCTTTCAGGAAAAAGGTAGTAGAGGGCCTTCAGTCCACAGCTATGGCTATAAGTTTAAGATCACCCTTGTAAAACCATGAACAAGTTCTGTGCTAATGAGGTAAGAGCCTTTGCTGCTCAATAATTCAAATAATAAAACAATTCTTGAACGTTAATTTGAATAACTATGTGATTTTTAACTTCAAAATAAAAATCCAAGGGCTGGTCTTAAACTTATAGCCATAGCTGTGGACTGAAGGCCCTCTTCTACCTTTTTCCCGGAAGCAATATTCTTCGTGGAGTTTTGATATTTTGAGGACAAATTGTGCGTAAATTGATGTAAAATCCAGCTGAGTAATACATTTTGGGTCACACCCGTTGTCGGCCAAGCCACTGTAATTTCTGATAATTTCTATATACAGGGTGTCCCAAAAAAATTGTGCCCAATTTGTCTGAAGATTGCGACAAAACGGCAAAAGATTCTCGCCAAACTTTTGCATGATGGTGCTCTTCAGATTTTCAATTAAAGTTTGCCACCATCCCCGTAAAAATCCGTTGAAAAATGATGGAGCTATGGCCTTCAGAAGACCAAATTTGCCCGATCACTGAAACCAGCGGTCGGCCATTTTGTCTTACTATTTTGCAGTGATAAGTATCTTCACGTGAGGTAAGAAATAATTTCTGTGAGGTCAAAAATAGTGGAACTCTCCGAGGATTATCGGAATTTTCACGAGAACCATGACATTGGAGGCTGCTGTTTCATTTTCAATCAATGAAGCTATTTATCGCTGCAAAATAGTAAGACAAAATGGCCGACCGCTGGTTTCAGTGATCGGGCAAAGTTGGTCTTCTGAAGGTCATAGCTCCATTATTTTTCAACGGATTTTCATGGGGATGGTGGCAAACTTTAAATGAACATCTGAAGAGCACCACCATTTAAAATTTTGGCGAGAATCTTTTGTAGTTTTGTCGCAATCTTCAGACAAACGGGGCACAATTTTTTTGGGACACCCCATATTTCATTGTGACGTCATAGCAAAATGCTGCCAAAATAAAAACAGCATTTTCCAAATTTGGGACCTACATAGAAAGTTAATGTAAATGAGCTCCACGAGAGTAAAATAGGCAGATTGGTAGGGTTTCATATCGTTACGCCAAGAAACATTGTTGACAAAAATGTGGTCTTAAATTTTTGGCCACGACTGTACTTGTACTACTGGGTGGGTCAAAAAAGAATCCATGTTTGAAAGACCACAGATTCCTTGATATCAAGACAATAATGTTGGCAAATATGTAATTCAATAGTGAACATGTTCAAATATATTCTACATTTCACCTGCCTGCAAATGGCCACTCCGTTTTGAAATTACAAGAGATTTTCTTGAGGAAGCCCCTCCGAGAAACTTCCAAAAACGGCATAAAATCACAACCAAAATTCTGATATACTGTATCTATGTCTTATGGTAATGGCTTGTACATGCTATGGCACGTTTTATCCCTTTGGGACATGAAAATGTCATCCATGGGGGAAAAACAACATTTATTCCAGACGATTTCATCTTCCCAAGAGGACAAAACATATTAGGATGTGTTGAACTCATTTAGGTAATGCAGAAAGCTCGGGAAATGTTGGTCGTTGTTTTGAGCATGTTTTGAAGATTTCTCAAAAAGGCTTTCTGGAGAATATCCCTCATAACTTCAGAATGGAATGGCCAATTTCAGTCAGGTAAATGTTGAAGTCCATTTGAACATGTATGCTGAACGTTTTGTTTCCGAATACCATCATCTTGATTTTCAGGGAATCGTGATTTTTCAAACAGGGATTCTTTTTATTGACTCTCCCCTACTTAGATCATTTTGCATGATGCACACCATTGCACAAACATGCTGGAACAGTGTGTAAAGTCCTTTTATGCTACAATTAATGCATAAATAGACATCCAAAAATAAGTATATTGAAAATACTAGTTTTAAGAGGGCAATTACATAGACATGATGTTGCATGGGATGCACTAGTCAATTGAGGTCTTGATGAAAATAATTGCAAATTTAAATCCATTTCCAGCAACCTTGCTCTCCACAATCTTACAAATTAAATTGGAAATTAATTTCATGCATTTGCAAAGTTACTTTGTTAGCCAAGAATTCCTGTAAAAAGTAAACAGCAATCTTGCCTGCGCAACTTTGAAACTACAACAAGACAATCTGCAGCTTGAGGCATGAAAGAGCTCACGCAAGAATATGGTTTAAATTCATGAATAAAAATTTGCCTGAAAGGTGATGGTTTAGGCTGATTCTATCAGTAGTCAGGACAATATCGACAAAGGGAAGCCAGAAAGGTGTCACAAAACCAATACCTTTTAATTTGTGTAAATCATTGCATTTTCATAGGAAACATACCGTACACGCATCTAAAATCTAAAATAAAAGCATCCAATAACCAATAAGACAGTCAAGTTATGGGGATTGTCTGCTACAAATCAGTACCTTTTCCTTGTTCATAAAATAATTGTTTGCGAAGTGCAGTTATCTTGAGTTGGGATGACTCGTAAGTAGAATGTGCAATGCACTTTGATGAAAAGAGGATAATAATAATAGTAATAATAAAATAATGCAAAAGTTATATGGTGCCACAATCCTAAAAGATACTCCGTTGCGCTTTACAGTCTAACTCCCATTACAATTCAAAAATCTGATTTAAGAATATGTATGAAAAAAATAATAAGATAAACAGCATGTTAAAATTTACAATTCTTGATGACTTATTGGGAAAAGATGCTCCTCAACCTTAGTCCGACAGAGGATAATGACAGTTACACAGATTTTCAGGCAAATAATTAACTTTCTCATATTGAAAAGGCATTGAGGAATCCACTGATGTTTCTTGTTTTGGTCTTGCACACATCTTTTTAAAAAGTGACACATTTTAGTAACAGAGAAAATTGGTAAAAGTTTAATGTTTTTAGGGGCTGCACACAAATTAATTTTTTCAAGAAAAACAAACCAATGGATGTTTGGGGGGAGGGAGTTTCAAGGACTGGATGTTTCCAAAATATGTATTTTATCAAAATGCCAACCAAGAAGTTTTTGTTAGAAACTGCAATCTACAGCTTTTGCTGACTGTATACTGTATTCGTGCCAAAGAGTTTTGACTGTAATGGGAGATTCCTACCATTGACGTTGTGTCTGCTCACAGATAACATCATTGTTGATGATTTCGTAATCAATTGGGAAGAAATTTCTCAATTTAATCACTTAATCAATTTCTTAATCAATTGAAAAGAGAAGATACAAACAAATCAAACACAGCGAAATTCGACGTAAATAATTCCCAAGGGGAGAGAAATGCAGGCAAAAGCAGAACTGAAATTATGGAACCATCCCGTGCTGCACAAAATTCAACCCGAAATGAAAGAGCAGGGTACGCTAGGGGCATAGCTACTGGCAGAGGGCAATTCCAAAGATACAGCGAATATTCTCAAAAGTTTGCAGAAGAATCAGAGCAGTTGAATAGGCAACAAAATTTGAATACAGTTGATGCCCAAGAGCAGACCAGCTCTTCCATTCATAAGATCAATTCTAGCCAATGGCAAATCCCAAGAGAAACCTCAAAAGCCCGGCCTTTACTTTCAAATCAAATCACTACGAGAAATTATTTTGGTGTTCTGGAGGACTGTGACGCAGTCACAAGAGACCTAGAAAATGTGAAGAGTGATCAAATTGTTGCGCCCGGGGAGTTCGAATATGCGGAAATTGTAAAGAGAAGAACTGATCTTGCGAGACAACCTAAAGGTGGCTTGTTTGAAGAGCAGGAAAATCGGAATCGAAGGAATGACCAGTCAACAGAAAGTGACTATGCCTATCATAACAAAGTTTCTTCCATTAGAATGAGACAAGAAAATGATTCGGACAGTTCCTCTCAGGTAAAAAGGGAAAGAATAAGGAAATATCAAGGCTCGGAATGGCAACAACATACAGGCGAAAATACATATCGAGATTCATCGACAACAACAAGAGAGAAATACCGAAAGCCTTCACTCTGCATTGTGGGGGACTCAATGATCAGATCTATAAATGGAAAGGCAATAAATCAAGCTATCCATAGTCACGACGTCCGTCGGAAAACTTTTGGAGGGGCAAGAATTGAAGATATGAGGTATTATGTGGAGCCAACCCTCAGCTCAAGCCCGGATACTTTGACTCTTCATTGTGGAACTAACAATCTAAGAAATGATAATGCTGAAAACCTTGCGAAAAAGATCATAGCACTTGCTGTCGAAGTAAAGAAAAGGGTAGCCAATGTTGCCGTATCAGGAATTGTATTTAGAGCAGACTTGGAGATAGAACACAAGAGAAAAAGAGTGAATTACTTGTTGAAGTTGGATTAAAGGATTATGATATCGATTTCATCTCACAAGATAACATCAAAGCTGGACACTTAGACAAGTGGGGACTACATTTGAATTTCTACGGGACAAATGTTTTATCGGGTAATTTTGCAAATTTCGTTAGCTCTACATGACTGAATGACATATCTAGATTCTCTAGTACGTCCTCAGGTAACGTAGCATCGCATGTTTCTACGATGACCACCTCATTTGCTCCGGAAATGTCTTCATCAAACGAGTTGTCAGATTCAATTCTTGTAGACCCTGAACACCCTGAATCCTGCAATTTAACAAATCATGCACTCAAGACAACTGCAACAAACAAGACCAGTCTCGAGGAATCTGATATCTCCTGTGATGTTGACAAATTTTTCGAACTTAGGACCAGATATCCAAATGATCCCATAATCGGTTTCTTGATTATAAATAGTATTCGGAACAAAATCAACGACTTACGAGTGACAATTGAACGATGTCTTCCTGACATTTTTGTCATTGAAGAAACGAAGCTTTGTGAAACTTTTAATACTAATGTATTTCTCATTCCCCATTACAAGAAACCCATGCGTCGTGACAGGACACAATTTGGTGGGGGGTTAATGCAGTTTGTCAGGGAAGGGGTTATTTGCAATAAACTTCCTGTTTATGAAAGGTCCTCTCTTGAGCTCATATGTTCTGAATTTCTCATAAACAAGAAAATGTGGGTCATTTTTAGTATTTATTGACAATGTAGTTATAATGGGTGACATCAACGTTGACACCCATGATCACCAACATCCTGGATTTGGTAAGTTGAGTTCTTTCTGTGATATTTTTGGGTTGACAAATCTAGTATCTAGTAAAACTTGCTTTACTGGCAGCCATAGTTCATCGGTAGACGTCATTCTAACTAATCGCCCTAGGTCCTTTCAAGCTACCTCAGTGTTTGAAACTGGTCTTAGTGATTGTCATGATAATGATAATGATAATAATCTTATTTAAAGTTGGTCTA
>REGL01000910.1:0-34079 GCA_004194395.1 Aurelia aurita complex sp. Pacific | reverse complement strand
CAGCTGAAGAAATAGTCATTGGAATGCAATAAACTATGAGGTGTCACCAATAAAGTTTCGATTTTTGGGCGGGGTTTGGTATCTTAATAGATCCTCCCAGTCATGCTTGCATTTATTCGTTGCTTGCCTTGTGCTCCTTTATTTCATGACAGGATGTCTGTCTCTGCCATGGACATTGAGTGCACTGGTTTGTGGAGAAAAAATCCAAACATTTTTCTCTAACCCCCAACTATTTCGGTTGCTGCGGGAGTGCACATTTGACCAGTGCATTTGAAATCCCAAACTTTGGCCCCGGTGATGAGAGAACACTGCCATTGGTATCTGGCAACTGGCAAATTTTATATTTTGTGATTGTTCATATCTGAGGGGCCACATTATGTTTATCTGAAGCAAGAATTAATAGAAATCTATCAAGAAAGCAGAAATGTTGCCATCCAAAAGATTTAAATCACACTTGCGGAGTGAAAATGGCTTACAACGACGTTGCGTAGTCAATTATACAAAATAGGGACCCTGTCTTTCATGGAGCTGACTATACAAAAGTGATACCCTGTCTCGAAGAAGGAATCCTGAAAATGATACCCTGTTCAGTGGCACATCCGTCCCCGTAAGGTAAAATATATGTGTACCCTCCCCCCCCCTCCAGCTCAAATCTAACTGGAACCAAAAGGAGCTAACGATCTAATAATAGAACGTTACATTTTAAAAGTATTTTAATTAGTTCTAATGAAGGAAAAGGAAAAGTTGCGAGGAATTTTTACCAAGAGATGCATTGCGTTCGAATAACGAATCTTTAACGATTCTATAGGAATTCATAGAACGTAGTGTATCTTGGTAAAAAGTTTGGAAAATGAAGACATACCGGGTGTATCAGAAAAAACGGGCCACTTCAAAATTGCCGCTGCGGTGGTGACTTGAACCTTGCAAATTTATGGTATCGATTTTCATAATCCATAAGCCTTAACTTAAAGTTACCCAGATTTGTTGACCGGTCGAAGACAGACGGTCCCAATTTTCTGATGCATCTCAACTCTTTAAAATTCCCAGAAAATAAATCTTTTGGTTGATTTTGTTTGATTCTTCACAACTATGTTTTAAAGGCTAGAATAAATTGTTTCTTAACTCAGATCATTGATTTGAGCGTTCGTGATAGCAAATTTTAGCCCCTGAAAACGCTAATTTTTGACCATGTTTTTGAAGTATCTGTCTCCCAACTTAGGAATTGATAATCTCCCTCGGTACGGGATGGCTAGCTTCATGCTTGCAATTATGTTTCTCTTTCGGCTTCATCCCAAAAGTCTGAGATATCCCAACAAATCGTCCACCTTACAACATAGAATGAGCTGATGGTTATTGTGCCATAACAAGAGAATGCAATGCGGCGCAAAGAAGTATAAAAACCGTTGATGCAATGAGCGGTCGATGCAGAGCATGCACAACTAATGATGGCCAACTGATAGATTCCTTTATAAAAATCTCCAACAGTTTGCTGTGCACATTAGATAGGAAAAATTAAATTGTCATTAACCTTAGCGCTCAGATCATCGTCACCTGTCCTGTAGCCATTTTTCTCCATGAAATAACCCTCTGTCATTGCTTGCCCTAGAAATCTGAGCTACTTATGGCAATATTTTGCTGTTGGGCGCACCAAATTCAGTTCTGAGGATGTCAGCTTTTAAAACAACTCACAAGATTATTAAATTTGTTGCATGAGTTCATGGCGTTTAAATTGCCATCGCAGAGCCATTTTGAAAGCGGCCCATTTTTTCTGATACACCCGATAGGTGAATCATCGTATCATGGCAATGCTGCTTGAAACATTTGACGTCAAAGATTTCACTTTTGTCCACACATTACGAAACAACGAGGCAAACATTAAACTGGCTAAGAAGGAGAAGAATGACCCACCTATGGCTTCATTTTCCCTGGGTCCAAATTGACCCATCTGTTGTTGGACCATAACTGGGAGCTCTTTGATATGCTTGAGGGTGGACCAATTGCAGTTTGGTCAGAAAGTGGCCTGGAGGCCAGGAACATTGCACATCAACAATTTTTGAAGTGGAGCTGGGTGTAGGGCCAGGCAGACTTCAGTTAAAGCCCACCTCAACGATATTTTTGTGCGGATGTTAATAACCTCATGGCCAGTTGTGGCAAAATCCCGTCACGATATCTTTAAGAAAAGTCGTCAGCCTGCTGAACAATTCATTGAAGCAACAAATGATATGGATTCTATGTACTTTTTTGAACGAAACAATTTGATCTTGAGATGATGAAACTGTTTTGATGCAGTTTGTTTCACTAGATTTAGATATCAAACGAGTTTTAACATAATAGCATATACCAAAGTATTAAACAGATCTCACTCAATTGGTTTTTTTTTATTCATAATAAATTAAAACTAACTAAATTAAATACATTACTACTGTAGCGCTCTTGGTGTAAGAAGACACAACGTCATCTGGCCTACACCAAGAATGGTACTTAAAATTTGCAAATACAACTTCAAGACATTTAAAAAATACAGCAATACAAGGGACAAAACAAAGCAAGAAAGCAACACACAAATAGTCAAAAGAAAAGAAGGAAACTGGCAGTTCCAAACCATAAACCATGCAATGGGTCTAACCTTTTTTATATCGCAGACTTCCATCATCTTTGTACCATCCAAAGCAACTGGACGGTAACTAAGGGAAAATTTGGGTGGATTGGTGCTGAACTGTCTGGAAGATAGGAGGGAGAGCTGCAAGATCATCGCATTATTTCAAGTTAATTTTATATTGATCCATGGATACTAACGTGCCACCCAAGGTAAAGGACGAAAAACCTCACCCCCTTGCCCAGGCTGCACTCCAGCACCCGCGATCAATTCAATCTGTTTGTTTTTACAATGTATTCAATTGTTGCTTCAATAATTATCCTGTTGTCAATCATATTCATATTAGAACTGCTGTAAAGAAGCAAGTTGCACAAGGTTTTTGAATCCAGCTTTGCCATATCAATACCCGGCACTTCTGTGACAGTGTGGTTGGACCTTGCAGAAAGAAAGAGAAACAGATTCTGTTTTCCAATGAAGGTCTATTGTTCACAGCATTAAGCTATTTTTTCACAAAAACCGGCTATTGTTTTTATCATTGCATTAAGAATGCCTCTTTTGAATTTCTGAGAACCAATTTTGCAAATCTAGAGCTCTTGCCATGAAGGTAACAGTCAAGGCACTGTTATAGTTTTGCAAGGAAATCAGGAAAGAAAAACCTATGTTACATGCAACCTTTTTTTGCAAAAAATCAGAACGATTTGAAACGGGCCCTTGGGCTTGAATGCACCACATAGGTTTTGGTATTCTAATATATTGATACCTAACACCTAGAATTACCTAGATTTTTTGTTTTCAACTTTAAGCAGCAATTTTTTCACGAAATTTGTCATACAAAGTAAGCATCAAAACAGTGTTTATCTACCCATGATCTTTAACTCAATATACAAATTTTTAACTGTGTTGACCACTACTAAATTGCTGACCATTTCGTACATAAAATCATGAAAAGCGGTTTTTTCTAGGCTGATTTATGACACTTTAAAGTTGGCTCAAAAACTCCACATTGCACCGGAAATTCTAAAGTAAACAACCACTTGAAATTTTGATAAACTTCAAAATTCCATTTCTCATCATTGGATCGTCCGATTTTGAATTTTTTTTTCTTTCTGTTAAGCCCAAGGATACTCTCTTTAATGGGGATGTGAAAATGTGCATGTTTTCGAAATTTCATGATTCCTATTTATTCCATCCTCTGGATCACTGTGCCACTTTGGTCGAAAGATGGTCCTCGAGATTCCTTCAAAGCCAAAGAGGAAAGGGCTAGGTTGGGCAAGAATTTTTCCGAAAAAAGCAAAATTCTAGAAGGAGATTACGGAATTGAATTGTGTTGCCGAAGCTTCCATTTCAGCACTGGTAAGTATGGAATCAGGGGATAATTGTCACAAGACTATCAAAGCTCCCTTGTCGTTAATGGCAATCACTACAATTGGATATGCATCCTAAGCCAAAGTAAAGGATGTTTCTCCAAACATTTTCCTCGTGGTCTGATTTATAGGATAACTGTCACAAAACTATCAAGGTTTCCTTGGCACTAATGGCAAGCAAGATACTGGGAGATCCATTCTACGCCAAAGTAAAGGGCGTGGTCCCAAAGGTTTTCCAGGGGGCTTCGCTCCCAGTTCCCCTCGTTTCCATGCCCCCACTAAATTACCCTGGTCACGCCACTGAGCTTTCGTGCAACTAACATAAACCGTCATTCAGGCAGCTTTCATAACATGCTTCTCACTGTTGCCAATGCTGCTACGTAACAACCTCTTGAACTTGGAAGTCAGATAGAAGATATGTCAGCCATAACCGACAATCAAACCCATTATCCAAAAGAATAAAGTGTTCATGAAAAAGCTACGGTCACAGTATTTATTTGCTGAAATAAATATCCACATCCTGGTACATATAATATACAACATTCAAAGGAAGGTCTTCTTGCCCAAGAAAATATTTAAAAGGGCACTGCTCATGTTTTCCGAGAGTTTGAAGAGCGTGGTTGCGCAAAATTTTCTTTCGGGCCTCGCCCCCAGACCCTCAAATTTACATTAGTCACTCAGCTGTCTAAATCTGGCAATAGGGCAGGTGAAGGTGTCAAAGAGAAAGCGTAAGAAAGTTGCAAGGCTGCCAACCTCATCAGAAACTCAAGAACTATGTTCGATATGAGATAGCGCCATTTTACTGCCGCGCCGGCTCCCCCAGACGAAGAAAGCCAGGCCACCACTGTGCTTGGGTAGGACTTTTGTAGGACACGACGTAGTGGAGTGGAAATAGGCATATTATTGTCAAGGTCAAAGTCAAAACTTATCATTGGACATTGGCTCTGCCTATTTTAGTATTGGACGAGAAAAAGATATCTGAAAATTCAGACAATAGTCATTTGGCTTGATAGAGCCGCTCAGGAGGCAGGTGATTCATTTGATTGTTTAGAAGTTATAAAGGATCTTTTGGGCTCGGAGACTGGGTTCCAGTGTCAGAGGAAACCATTTTAACTGCCTCCTGGAAAACATCTTCATGCTCTTCAAATGTACTAGCAGCATGAGCAATTTTGTGCCTTTTCCCAGGGGTATTTGACTTTTTCACATCGAGAATCTTTTCTAGCGGATCATGTCCATCAATGAGATAAAAGAGTGCAGAAACTGGTCTCAAGGCATTCAAGGCAGCACCATTAGCAACTGCTGCAATCATTGTCGACTGATAAACTTTCTTTGCATAAACTTTCTTGGTGTATAAGTTGTAAAGAATCTTGGAGGGTTGGGTCATGTGACACCCTTATACAGGGTGGCCCAAAAACATGTGCGCTGTTTGAGTGGCTTCTGCGGAGCAGCCATAAATCCAATTTGCTGCTTTTAAGGCCCTTGACAGGAGAGACTTCAAATTAAAGGTTAACACCAAGTTTGAGTAAATCTGATCACTAGTTGTTGATTTATGGAGCATGAGGGCCAAAATTCCTGGCTGCCTCAAAACCAGATGATTCAATATTCTCCATTGCGTTAAAATCAACGATAATTTAGCGAAAAAAAATATATTCTTATACCACGGTTAATACTCTTTTACACCATCATAATTGCTCACAAAATAACACATTAAATTTAAATTTTTTACAGGCCTATTCATAAATATATATGAGATCATATGTCAAAAACTATGAACATTAATGAAAATTAACAAACTATTTATCATATGAAAGCTCTTAATGAGAGCAGTTCAATGACACTAATTTGAGATAAAATCGAACAAGGATTGGCCAAACTAGAAGCAATTTAGTGTTTTCTTTTGTGACATCTCTCCAAATAAGGGCATTTAATGGTCACATGAATCATATAATGAATGCAAAAATTGTACCGGGTGTCCCAAAAAAGTACTCCTGTTTAAAAAAACCACCTAAAATTGATTATCAAACCTTTGATAAAATTTTCTTTTTCAATTGCTTGATCAAAGACCCAACAATATTCACAGATGATAAAATGTTTGCTTTTGATACAGAAAGGTAGGTAGGAAATTTACGCGTTGAAAAACCTTATTTTGAGCTATAGTTTTTAAGCAAAATACTCAATCTTGCCTAAGAGTCAAAATTTTCAGATTTTTTATCATCAATAAAGTCTCCAATGATAGTGCACATTTATTTCTGTCATTTATGACCATACTAGAAGTTTTACATGCACAAAAAATTGATTTGGCAATCATCAGTGCTTTTTTGCAGTATGATTCAAAACCAGGTAGGCCTAAAAGAGCTAAATTTCCTCATTTTTAAACCATTTACAAGATCAGCTATGCCATGGATAACAATTTGGTCTTTGATCTACTGAACAAAAAAGAAAATTGAAGATCTGCCATGTAATCAAATTGTGGTGATGTTTCAAACGGGAGTATCGTTTTTTGGGACACCCGGTATAGTCCGGTGGCTGGAGGGGGGGCATCACCACCCGAGCGGAGAATTTACCAGACCTAGCTTATCTAGACCAGTTTTTTGCGTAGATTTCGATTCTGGGAGGTGATCAGCCATTTGAGGGGGCTTTTTCAAGATATAGGGGGTCATAGGGTAAAAAATGGGGGAAATCATAATTCTTTGGTTCTCAAAGAAAATATTGTTATAGCTCGGTTACACATGGATATCTAGCATCAGATATATCTCCGTAAATGTATTTGGTCGTCAAGGGCATGTTCCTGCTTTGAGGGGGGCGCTTTGGGTGCGTTTGGGGCTGAAAAACATGTTATAGGCAGAATCATCCTACTAGTTTAGACTTAGCCAACACAGCCAAGCATTGTTCTATTATAATATATAACGATAGAAAGCTGAGCACAATGATCTCAATCAACGCTATTTACTTGGAAAGTTTGGCTTGGCCTGACCCCCAGAATTGTATGATCTACCAAATTGCAGTTAAAGACAACATAAGCTTCATTATTCCATCATCAACACGAAAGGCCACAACTTACAACTACGGTGGTGCAGGAATCCTCTGTCTTGCCTCTTCTCGATAAGCAAACAGAATTACGCAAGGTACGATAGCTTCTTCTACTGAAACTCAATGAAACTCATCCTGGAGCTACATGAAGAAAAAATTGCTAACAAATGGATTCTCCGTTTGCAGCAATGGGCACAACATTAGCCAGTCAATTCATGTAGCTGGTGAGCAAACGTACATGCGAAGCTCCTACATAACGGTCTTAATTTTTGTTTGAGATGAATGTTTTTTTATGTGAATGTGTTTTACTGGGGGAAGCAAGTTATTTGTGTTTTGTCCAGTATTTGATGATGGCTATAACTCGGTATATCTATATCAGGAGGATCTTGACCTTTATTTCTGAAGTATAAACAAACCAGTACAGAAAAAAGTATGACGATTAAAGTTTGACGAGCTATAGCAACTAAATATGATCTGACAGTCTTAAAATAGGAAATAAAGTTTTTAGATTCAGGCATATTCCAAGAAAGGGAAAGCCAAACAACCATTGCAATATAGCGAGATTGATAAGTCATTTTTTCATTTCGTTCATCAAAAATTAAGTAACTCATCTTTTGCATGCATGTAGAATGAAATACTTTACTCATCAGGGTAGTTCCCATGTTAAAAGGGTTTTGAATAGACTATAACGAGCGAGATTGGTTGATTCACTGCTGTCCCTTGCAGAAATTGACAAAGAGGCTAATACACCAAGGATGTTCTAGGAGCAAGAGAGATGAAAAAGTCTGAAGAGCGAATGATGAAGTTGTCGAGGCTCTGAAGGAGGATCTCATCATTCCATTTCACAATGCATTGGACAAACAGAAGTTGTTCAATCTTTTTTCTGAAAGACTGCACACTCAAAACCGAAGTTTCAGAGCGACTCGCGAGGCACCACTATCCAAAAGAAAACTGACTGCAAAAGCAAGCAGTTTGACTGCTAGTTCTAATGTATTTGGGACATTTATAGTTTGATTGGATGGCGACGATACAATAATGAGCATATAGCACGACTGATTGAAAGGGATAGTCTCATCAGCTATGATAGTAGAGGACAAAGCTGTATCCATCAGTTTGCTTTGCCTGTTTTCTTTTCGCGCCATCACAGGCTACAATTGCAAGAGGAAGGACAGGGCCTTTTTATCTTCGTTCGTGATTGCTCCTTACAGATGTTGCGATAAGGATGCCTAAAAACGTCTCTTTGTACCGTGACGTCTCGCGAGTCGCTCTGTAACTTGGTTTTGAGCGTGTGGTCTTTCAGAAAAACGAGTGAAAAAATTCTGCTTTTCCCTTGCATTGTGAAATGGATTGGTGAGATAGCCTCAACTACTTCATAACTCGCTCTTTTCATACTTTTTCATCTCTCTTGCTCCTAAGCATTTCCTTGGAGTAGCCATTTTGTCAATTTCTGCAAGGGACATCAGTGAATCAAAAAATCTCGCTTGTTATAGTCTATTAAAAACCATTTTAGCATGGGGACTTTCCTGATGAGTAAAACTTTTATTCCACATGCATGCAGAAGATGAGTTAATTAATTTTTGATAAACGGAATGAAGAAATGAGTAATTAATCTCGCTATATTGACAGTGCTGTTGCCATTAGTATCGAAACTTTGGCTTCTCTTTTTTTTTTGGAATATGCCTGAATCCAAAAACTTTATTTTCTACTTCAAAGACTGTCAGACCATATTTAGGTAATGAAAATGGATGTTTTTCTTGCTATAGCTCGTCAAACTTTAATCGTCATATTTTTTTCTGTACTGGTTTGTTTATACTTCAGAAGTAAAGGTCAAGATCCTCCTGATATAGATATACCGAGTTATAGCCATCATCAAATACTGGATTAAAACACAAATAGGTTGCTTCCCCCAATAAAACATATTCACATAAAAAAACATTCATCTCAACAAAAATTAAGACCGTTATGTAGGAGCTTCGCATGTACGTTTGCTCACCAGCTACATGAATTGACTGGCTAATGTTGTGCCCATTGCTGCAAACGGAGAATCCATTTGTTAGCAAGTTTTCTTTATGTAGCTCCAGGATGAGTTTCATTGAGTTTCAGTAGAAGAAGCTATCGTACCTTGCGTAATTCTGTTTGCTTATCGAGAAGAGGCAAGGCAGAGGATTCCTGCACCACCGTAGTTGTAAGTTGTGGCCTTTCGTGTTGATGATGGAATAATGAAGCTTATGTTGTCTTTAACTACAATTTGGTAGATCATACAATAATGGAGATCAGGCCAAGCCAAACTTTCCAAGTAAATAGCGTTGATTGAGATCATTGTGCTCAGCTTTCTATCGTTATATATTATAATAGAACAATGCTCGGCTGTGTTGGCTAAGTCCAAACTAGTAGGATGATTCTGCCTATAACATGTTTTTCAGCCCCAAACGCGCCCAAAGCGCCCCAATCAAAGCAGGAACATGCCCTTGACGACCAAATACATTTACGGAGATATATCCGATGCTAGATATCCATGTGTAACCGAGCTATAACAATATTTTCTTTGAGAACCAAAGAATTATGATTTCCCCCATTTTTTACCCTATGACCCCCTATATCTTGAAAAAGCCCCCTCAAATGGCTGATCACCTCCCAGAATCGAAATCTACGCAAAAAACTGGTATAGATAAGCTAGGTCTGGTAATTTCTCCGCTCGGGTGGTGATGCCCCCCCTCCAGCCACCGGACTAGTAGAATCTTGTAGAGCATTAATGTAGATCATTAAATTCTAGGAAAAGTCAGTTGGTACCAGCATTCTGTCTCAAATAGTTGAAGAGCTGTATATCAATGTTTGGTTCCCCCTCCCAGGTGAAAAAGGGTTAGTATAGTCCTCGATAGCTAACTTGAAGATAATTACCTTATTTGTTGATATTGGTGCACGGAGAGTTGGAATATCAATCTTGAAGGTCCAAATTTGCTTCCATCTCCAAAGCAGAGGTTTCGGGTTTTGGCCTAACTGAAAACATGCTTGAGGAATCTCCTCAGTCATATGCATAGTGTAGTAGTGTGAGCATGCTAAGGCACACATGTTTAGGCACACACTTTAATTTAAAATTTGAAAGCTAAAAATTGACAAACATAACAATGCCAAAGGGAAAATTCACAAAGGAATATATTTCTTCAATTATAGTGCACCTGCAAAAGAGCCAAGCACGAATGAGCATATTTACGGATCTTATCCATGCATAATTTCCCTTGGATATAATTGATTTCTTGTTTCGTAATAATTCGAAGAAAGATTATACAAAATGCAGTACATTAAAGTAATGAAGATTGCAAGAACTGATTCATTTTTTACACCCATACAAACTATTTCACGGATTACTTTCTTTTAGAAGACAGATGCAATGCTAACTTTTGGAAACTTTTGAAGCATAAAAAAGATGTCTTTCAGAACAAAATTAATGAATTTGATTGAATTTATATTCAAATAGTTTCCTCAGCATGAAACTTTATTCTTTGATTTCACGGTAATTCAGGAGATTCCCCAAAATAGCGCGTTTGCAGTTTAGGCTAAAAGCTACAAGCTCTGGTTTAAAGGTTCAGGCAACTTTGAACTTTGTAGATTAATATTCCAACTCTCCATACACCAATATTAGCAAACAAGGTATCTATCTTCAAGTTAGCTATCGAGGATTATATGAAGATTTTATTATGGATTGATTGGACCTAAATTCTTGTCGCTAGTCCCGATTAAATCCGTTGCGTTATTTTGGGACACCCGGTACACAGACTCGTTGCCAAACTATAAGGCGTAGTTTATACGTTGTACCACTGCCGTGCTGAACCGAACAGAATCAAATAAGTTCGACACTAACACGGTAGAAGTGCAACCTCTAAATCCACCCGATTCTAATAGCCGGTTATTAGTGGTGTACCCTATTAGAATCGGGTGCACCCTAAATCAAAATTAAGAGTATCTGCCGCTCCACTGCAATGGCTCGGTAAGAGTATGGAGTTTGGTTCACAAGACTTTTTCCACTCGTGAAGTCAAGAGTTAGTTCACAACCAGATCAAGCCATTCTTCCAATAGTAAGCAAAAAGATGATGCTGGGGAAAATGCTGATCTAGACATCAAAGAGATGAATAAGAAATTGGAGGAAAAAGATCTTTTTGTGCCAACCAGAAATGGGAAGCAGGCAAGAAAAAGAAAGTTGGACAAAGACCTCAAATCTCTTCTATTCACAAATCTGAAAAATAGGAAAGTTAGAATTATGGCTCCTCCACATTAGCCATTCAAACGGCGCACATGTTTTGCGGGACAACCTGTAGAAGAGTTATCTAGGTGGAATGTTTGCGAGGAATGATCGACCTTTGTAATTTATTGAGAAAACTCAAGCCAAGAATACGTGAATAAGGCAAAGAATCAATGGCAATAAATTCAATTGTATAAGATACAGCAGGGTGTCCAAGTACGAGAGGAGCTTTGATTATACCACAGGGCGTCATTAATGTTCCATTTGCGTTTAAAAGTCAAGGGCCTTCATAGGGTTGCAAGAGCAAGGTTTTCAGGTCTTGAGGCAGCGGTGTGCTAAACAACAAACCGTGGCTTCAGAATCAAGCATCATATCCAAATGATGGCTATTCAATTTTCCTGAAAGCCATAGAAGATGGGATCCTCATCAGCAGGTGTTGTTGCATCACAGGGGGTCACGATTGAATTGTTGGCTTTCCCAGTAGGACCATCTATTGGGAGCCCCAAAAGTTTCCCGACTGCTGGAGGTTGTGATTATGCTGTTTGTAGGCAACGCAATCTCTCTGTACGCTGCACGGCACGTGGCTCAATTTTGTGGTTTTAATCTGTTTATCATAATTATAGCTAGGATTTTTCTCTTTGCTGTTTGGCTGTGTGTTGGCCTAGTATAGATAGAATAGGCCTGAAAATAAAAAATTGGCCTAGTATAGATAGAATAGGCCTGCAAATAAAAATAGCCTACCTTTCTTCTTGAACATCACTCAAAACTGCAGTACTCTGTTTCTCTCTTCCTGTCTCCTCATTTGAGTCCATTACAAAACGATCTATATACATATATTTGTGGCTACTAAATCCAAGCAGTGTTTGTTCCTCGTTCCAAGGAAGTTTTGCACTGATGCCGCCATTTTGGCCATTGAGAACCCTTACAAGTCTACTCCCCTGGAAGATGAAAGGATTCATTTCCCTGTCATACATTGAAAACACACAAGAACAAGAACATCCATTGAAGTATGAAAACGTTTGTAGTTAGTTTTAACATCAATTGTTTTCATAAATCATCATCATCATCATCATCCACATCAGTCAACCTCCTTGTTACAGTTGCATTCAGGGTATTGGTTGGGGGTATTGTGCAATGGGTGATTGGTGTGGCACTATGGATACCGCACACATTTAAACAAATTTGATTACAAGAATGCAAAGCATAACTACGGGGAACGTGAAGATCTACCTTAGTTTTTGTCCATTATGGCCTAATGCTCAAAATTCAACAACCTTCGCAACATACGTCCATTCCTTAGTTGATTAAAGCATGCTCAGCATCAATTAGATTTTAGAGCAGATGAGCATAAAGAAGAACGAACATGGTGCTTTTTACCTTAATTGATGCGGAGCATGCTATAGTCAGCTAAGGAATGGAAGCATGAAGCAAAGGTTTTTGATTTTTGGGCATTTGGCCATAATGGACAACAACTAAAGTAGGTCTACATTTGATCTTCACGTTGCCCGTTGCAGAATCTGGAAAACTATGTTCTTTGATTGCCAAATTCTAAACAGAAGAAATGTATGAGTTTTATAAGCGGATGAAGCCAATAACGCTTTCCACCATAAAAACCATATTCCATATGTAGAGATCTCCATCCTCAAACAAAATTCATTGCTGCAAAGATAGACCTGTCCGCAAATGTTTTACAAGTAGCAATGATATTCCAAAAGGAAGCTGTTCTAACCCTATTCTATCCTTGAACATTGAAAGATATCGAAGGGGGCACTTGCAAAGGTATAACGCTTGCAGTAAAAGGGACTTAGTCTTTTTTGTCTTTTTAAAAGCAACATAGTAATGCGATAAATATAGCCTGTAATTTATTGTCCATCTTTCAGCAGATGTCTTCTTAATTTTGTTGGCCATTTGTAGTTCTTCTTAACTTTGTTTTGAAATGTTTCTCAGCCATTTCCAATCGTCTTTCGTGTTCTCTGATCTTCTGTTCCTGGTGTGCAATTAAACTGAATATTTCATCTAATTCTCTCTGGCTTCTTTCAACACAAGTTACTGTCCCTGTTGAAGAAGCAGGGCTTATGTTAATAAACCTTTTCTACCGGGTGAGAAAAAGGACGTGAATTATTTGCAAAAAGTATCAAAGTTCTATGATATTACTGATCATGACAATGTTTTTATGTTAATATGTGTCAATGAGCAAACTGATTTAGACAAAAGCAGGGCCCACGGAACATAATTTTGATTGGGGGAGGGCTAAAAAGTAGGGAGAAATCTGATGGGGTCTGGGCCCGGGGGAGGTACTCATATATATTATTCCGTACGGGGGACGTGCCGCGTATCACTTTCGCATGGTCGGCTCCATGACAGGGTCCATATATTCTATAATTGTCTACGTAACGTCGTTGTAAGCCAATTGCACTCCGCAAGAGTGATTTAAATCGTTTAAATGGCAACATTTCCACTTTTTCTGATAGATTTCTTTCAAATTTCCAGGGCAGCCTACAATTTTGTATGAAGAAACTCAAGAACAGGGCATCGTTTTAAAATTTTCCTAAAGGAAAAGGGCATCATTTTCGGGAATTTTACTCCGGGACAGGATGCCTTTTCAGATTTCCCAGCGGCACCTCCCCGTATCTTCGTAAACCAAGTACCTCCCCCGGGGGTCTGGGGGTGAAGCCCGCAGAAAAATTTTCCTAACCATGCCTTCTACTTTGGCTATAAATGCGACCAATGCCCTTTTCATGCCAAGAAACGCCAGGGAAAAGATATCCGTAAAAGCGGAAAATAGTTTGCAGTTTATACGGTAGTACGTCTAATTTTTGATAACGAAGGCTCGGGACCATGCAGCATCTTTTGGTGTAACGGGAAAAGCCTAATGAAACGCTATGCTTTAGTCTTATGACAAAGTTAAAAATGTCTTGGAATTATTTCATTTTAAGAAAAAGATAACATGGTAACATAACATAACGCTGTTATACTTTCAGAGTTAAAAATTTTAACACAACAGAACCTAATAACGCGAACATTGTTTATTCTGAGTAAGTTTCTATCATCAATGAAACTACATTTTAATAAAGTTTCCCAAAATTTAGTATCCTGTTCTCGTTTCTATTGATAAAAATTGTTGCAACTTCGATATCGTTTATTCTGCTCGTTCTTTGTTTGTGAATATGAAGAATTGCTGAATTGTTGAACCTATTTTTGGACATTCTTGAGCGAAGCCAAATTTTTAGACGCCTTGCTAAAAAGAATGCTTGCTCGCCAGTTGCAGGGTTGACACTCAGCAGATTAAAAATTTGGGCAAATTCACTGATTAGCAATCTTTGAGTGACTGGAATTTGCTTTAAAAACATCCAGATATCATGAAAGCAATCTATCTTTTCATCTTTTATTGAAAGTTTGAATATTTCAAGTTGTGGTAACAATAGTGAAACTTTTATGTCGTCGGCATAATTCTCGTCGAATTATTTCATTTGAGACGAAACATCGCTTGCATTAAAGAAGTTAACGAGGATATATTCAAGGTTTTTGAAGAAATAAAGCTGGGCAGGTTGAAACTCTCATTGATTGCCTCAACAATGAGATCCAATGCCTCAAAATAAATTCTTCTGTACTGATCCTGTTCTGTGTCAGGAAAACTCGCTGACGCCGTACCTATTTCAAAACGAACCGATACTCAAAAACTAGAAATTCAAAAACTATATCTTCGAAATTATTGGTGGGGGGGGGGCTAAAGCCCCCCAGCTCCGCGGTCCCTTGACACAAGGCAAACGCTTTGCAATGATAGTAAATTACTAAAAAATTGTCCGCGTTTTCAGGCTGCCTGGTTCTGAAGAATATCCCTAAGTCGCAAAATAAATGACTATATAACATGGTAAATCATAGCTTTCTTGCAAAAAGGCACCTTAAATAGACTACGACCCAAATTAAAGCTTTAACTCAGCTATTAATCTATTGATATCCATGGTTTTCATCAATAAAACATTCACACCGAAATCACACCATCTTGCAATTACCTCGACAAATCCAGAGGTTTAACCAGTGGCGTCGTGGCCTGGGGAGCCAGGGGTGATTTGGCCCCCTATGAAAATTTTGTCGGAAAATTCGCGAGTTTCCCATTCTTGCCACTGTCAGAAAAATTGAAAATTGAATTGATCCAAATCGAAATGTACCCATAAAACATCACTTTTTTGATCGAATAAAAACTTAGTTCCTTTACTAAAAAAGTAGGTTTTTCAGCAAAGAGCGGGTCCTTCTTTGTTTTCCAGAAAAAATTGCTTTTTCGACCAAGAGAGTGCGTTTCCTATCCTTGCAAAAAGTGTGTTTTCTATTGAAGAAATAGACACATTAGGCGCAAAAAGTTTCGGACGAACAAATTTCAGACAAAATGTTTTTGGTAAAAAAAATTCTTGGGCTTTTCCCCTGAAAATTCGGTCATTTTACATACATTTTGGTGATTAAAAACGATAAATTTACAATTCATTTTGCATTTTTCATACTCAAACTGTCATTCATTTATACTTACAGTTTGTGCATTAAGCTTTCAATGGGTTCCTCATCAGAATTTCCACAAAATAGTATCCAAGATGGGAATTACTTTTAGCTTCTGTAAACGCATGCTTATAGCAATGAAGTTTTATACTTATAGATCTGAAGCTATCGCGTTGTTATCTAAAATTTGAAAACGATCTATTTCTAGGTGATTTTGAGGTCTTATTTTGGAAAATTCCCATAAAAACCAAATAGCAAATTCTTTAAAATAGGGCCATTTTCCAACGATCTAAAGGGCGCAGTAACAAAAATTGTTATCCCTATTTTTCCTCCATCCGTTTGCATCTAGCTTCAGCCTCGCCTCTAACACGAATCACGTCTCGACAACACCCTCACCTCCAATATGAATCGCGTCTCAACAGGGCTGCTCTACCCTTTTGAACAATTCTTTGCTATTATGGGACTTTTTCATAAGGACTGTTTTGAGTCATGTTTCCACCTTTATACGTTACAGTCCTGCTTATTTTTTGTCGGATAAATGTCTCTTTGTCGGAAAATTCTGACCTTCGACCCCCCCCCCCCAAAGTTATGCTCCCACAACGCCACTGGGTTTAGCATCACAAAGCGCATAATTAATTCAGTTTTCACTAGCTGAGCTCCTGGAAATGAAAACCCTTGGGAAACACTTTACTCTCATTGGTACCATGATGTGTCCACCAGCAAATGATGATTGCATCTGGCTTCCGAAATTTCGCTCGAGAAGATAACTGGCTCCTGTAAATATTAGCAAAAAGTATACTCCAAAACGTACGCTGAGCAACACTGAAATAACAACCTGTAAACAAGACCACTTTTGGCAACCGGCTCTTGAAAAATTCCCTTATTTTGATTCCCATGTGTAGCGCTAGAAAAAGGAGCTGAAGATGCTAACAGGAATAAAGACACCTAGCGGGCAATATGTACTAAGGGCCTGTTCATATGGAGAAAGTTTCCCCGGCATTTCCCCGGTGAAGCGGGACTCCCGTTCAACCGAGAGCTCGCCTCATATAGCGTTACCACATAAAATAGAACGAGCGTTCACATGAGAAAACATTTCCCCGGCTAGCCGAGATCTCGCTTGAGCTCTACCGGGATCCCGCCTAGCCGAGGAAATATTTTCACATATGAACACATTTTCCCGGCTAGGCGGGGAAACTTCTTTTGTTTATCGTTAATCCTTTCGAATTCTTTGGCGTCAGAGACAAAGCGCTATTGTTTTATTTCCCCGGCTTGCCGGGGAAACTTCTCTCATATGAAAGGTCGATGAATATTTCCCTGGCTAGCCTGGAATCTCGCTTCACCGGGGAAATGCCGGGGAAACTTTCTCCATATGAACAGGCCCTAAGTAGCCTCCCCGTCGGAAATGGTACCGACGGGGAATGGAATTTTGCAATCCTATTTCAAGAAAAATTTTACTGCTAAAAGGTTTTGGTTGTGCGTTGGCTTGATCTATCTGTTTAAATAAAATGGTTTTTAAGTGACATCTTAAAGTGGTATAAGCCCTACTGCGTAACCTTGTTAGATGTTAACTGCTTACTATGAATGCGCAATGATAACAGATGATTTCGCAAAAGATAGCGGCGAGGATTTTTTTACCAAGATGCATTGCGTTCTTTAAAGAATCTTAATTAGAACGCAATGCATCTACAAAAAAAATTCCTCGCTGCCATCTTTAGCGCAATCGTCTATTAAGAATCCTTAACGATTCTATAGGAATTCGATAAAAGAACGCAATTCATCTTGGTAAAAATTTTCTTGCCGCCATCACTAGCGCAATCGACTATTGCAGAACTGTAAGAATAAAACTCTAAATAAAAGAAAATTTAGATACAAAAAAGGCAAGATATTTAGCAGGCAGAGGCCTCTGTGATTTATGTTTTTGTGAGTCATATTCTGATGAAGACACAAGTCAGAAAGACATTATTATACTAGATAGCATGTCTTGTATGCATCTGAATTTCTTTCATATCTCTCTGTATCTCTATCTGTCTGTCTCTCGGTGTATATATATCTCTGTCTGTCTATATATCTATTCTTTGATGTCATCTATCCACATCCTATAAGGTCTACCCCTTGCTTTTTTGCCATATATAAATCCTTCTATGATGTTGACGAACAAAACAAATCTCTGCTTCTACTATAAGGCCAAAAAATGACTATTTACTTTGAGCGATCTGCTTTAATGGATTTGGCTTTACTTTATTCGGTCAAATAGTTGTCTTTCATATATTAGAGAAGAAAAAACAAGGACATCAATCTCACCAAATTTTTGTGCAGAAAGCAGAAACAAATTTACTCCAGAGACCATCTCTGAACATTTAAGGTAAGCATCTCTGTATGCTTTCTTGTGAATCTTAATCTCTTGTGATCCTGGATCAGTAAGTGTAAAATTTTCCGCATCGATATCAGCAAGGTTCAACGATATTGTTGATCCGTATTTCCTCAAATTGCTTTCCAGCTCCTTGACACGCTTGTTCATCGAGCTTACATAATTGTCAAAGTTTTCTTGCAGCAGATCTATGATATCCAGAAGTAGCTCCGATATTCCTGGAGTCAAATGACATATATCATTCTTCAATCGAGTTGTCGTCCATTCACTGTTGACTGGTGAGGAATCACGATGTTTGTGCTGCAAAAAGAAATGACAAAGTTTCCTAGATAGTGTTCCAAAACAATTGTTAGACGTTTGTTTGGATATTCAAATAGATGGGAAAAAATTATATTTTAACCAGCCGAAGGAAGAAGGTTGCTCCAACGATGTCATCGATGTACCTTTTGACGAAGAAAGGCAAAGGACCATCATCGGATTTATAGATAATCTTTTTTTGTGACCAACGAAGAGGCAAGCATTATTTGGGCCAAGTTTACTACCCATGGCAACACCAGATGTTTGAAGATAATACTCATTGTTGGCGAAGAACAGTGGTATTTCTTAGGCTTTGAAGACGCCTTTTTCAAGGAAAAACTTTAGAGCTTGTAGACCATCGTGGTCGGTTGTTTATATGTTCTTATAACGAAGATGATTTAATAAATTAGCGCAGTATGGTATGTTCTGCGTTGTAATTCATATTCCTATCTAAGTCGAAGATTGATAAGTTTAACTGTGAACTCGGAAAGTGGTGATATCTTATCTTTTTGTTTCTGTTTGCAATCAAAAGGGGTACCTTTTGAGACACCCCATATATGGCAACTTCAACATCGTGGGGAATCGAACAACGAACCTTAGAGTGCAAGTCAAGCTTGCAACCACTGAACTCATATCAAATATCAAATTTAGGAACAAACCCTGAATTAATGTCGAAATACAAACAATGATAAGCATCAGCTTCAGCATCAGCTTAAAAACCTTAAACAGAACAAGGACCATTTTCTTATGGATCTTTACAAGAAGTTCAGAAATCGGGCTTCGGGGTCTTTGAGAGAAGGTAAAGCTAGCTTTTTATACACTATCTGAAAGAAAGCAGCAATAATATGAAACAGCTATGGTCAGGAATTAATTCTATTAGGTATAACTGTTTAGTCTGTGTTTATGGAATTGTATGTGGCGGAATTTTGACATATGAAACTGAAACTGAAAAAATGAAACCGAGCTTGTGTAGTTACCTTCAAAGGACAAGTTCGGGGTTGGAATAATTGTTCCTAAAATGAAAGATCACAATGTTGTGACTGGTGTGTAGTACTTTTTTCCAACCTTCTCTGTCTTTTCTCTGCGAAATTGTGTATTTAACCCTATCCAGACTAGGCTTTTTGAAACTCTGGGGAGACTTGGGGGGGGGCACAAAGTGCCCCCCTGGTTTTTCATAGAATCATAAGTGCTAGAGACTTGAAACTTGGCACAAGTAACAAACATGATAAGGCAAACAAGATGACGTAATTTGTTTTTGTTTATGTCACGTGATTAAGTGCTGATGTCAGCAAATGTTGCTAATTTGGGTGTAAAACCACATGTACTTTGTCGCATTGTATCTCCAAATTGATTAAACATATCGATGTGATATTTAAAATATAGAAGGATTATATCCTTGTAATTCTTATTTTGAAATTTTTGCTTTGTAACACTAATATTTTTGCTGATGTCAGCATTTATTTATTTTGTACGAAAAGAACAGCGATTTTTGTCTAAAATTGATTATAAATTACTTTTAAAAATAGCAAAAAATGCTAAATATACATAAAGAGACCTACTGCATCATATAATGTCACTCATTTTTCTAAAAATGAAGCATAACATGGTTTTTCGTCAGTACGCATGCGCAACAACCAATTCTTGATGACATCATCAAAAATCAATAAACTATATATCAAATGAAAGCTTGTTTCAAGAAGAGTTCAACAATGTTTGTCTCATTGCCATAGAGCCAGTGGTTCCAAAGCTATGACTTACAAGGTATTTATTTTGCGGAGCACTCAATTTAAAGTCATGTGTTGACCCCCGGAATCAGTGTCAAAATTTTTTAAATTGACATGAAAAGATGTCTCATAGATAAAAACTAAAAGTCATAAAAAAACTAGACTATTCTAGAGATACTCGACGAGCTGTGTGGACAAGTTTACTAGGGGAGGGCACTTTGTGCCCCCCCCCCCCTAGTCTGGATAGGGTTAAATCTGTGAAATGAGCGAAATGACGTCATTATTCATGACGTAATTTTGCCCATTTCGCCTTCGACCTGAACGAGGCTGTTTTCTTATAGAACTCTCAAGTAATTTCCGACGTCACAATCGAACCTTCAAACCGAGGCTAGCCACTTTATCGCGTTTTCAAAATGGCGACGACATTGGGTCTAACTTACGAAAAATTTCATACGAATTTACAACAGAAAAAGACATCAAAACCCGGAAAAAAGATTCAAAAAGTAATTTACCTGGTCACCTTGACCTTCTGCCGTTGATTGTGCGAATGTGAAAAGTGTTGTACCAACTGCTGCTGTCGCTCCAAAGACCAAAGGAATCGTTCTACAAGGTATAATGGTTCGTCGTAAAACTCGAGCACCGGTGAACCGATCCTCGGCCAACTTTCAAAACTTCTTCCTCTTCCCTGTACCTAATGCAATAAATATTTTTTCTTCTCAAATTGACCCCGTAAGCAGGGGAAAAGGGCAAAAGCGGCAACATAAGAGGATTGACGGAGTCCTTACGAATGGAGGCTACAGAAAAGGAAGAACGAAAAACAGGACCTGCTGGAATAAGTCAAAATGGTTAACTTGAATACTGCTGAACCAATCCATTCGGAATTTCCAAATATCTGTGTACTCCAGTGAATATCATTTTTCTTATATTCCCCCGTAAGGAGGAGGGAAGGGCAAGGTAAGACCTGAGACCTGCCACTTGACAACAACGCTGACGAAGTGAGATTAGCTCTCGATGGCTATTCGCTAATTAAAGACAACCATCCACAAAATGTGAAGAGAGGTTGTGTTGGGCTGTATATCAAGGATTCCCTTCCATCAAAAAGATGTTCTGACCTGGTGACCCTTCCTGAGCGTACTGTGTATGAGATCCAATTAAATAGGAAAAATTGCCTTTCGCTGAAATCCAGGTATAGAAGACCATGTCAGGACCAGAGTCAATTTCAAAACTTCACAATTAATGTTGAGCTGATGCTGTCCAAAATTCATGCGGAGAAAGAGGCCGTTTGCGTTATTATTACCGGTGATGTCAACTGTCCATCAGCTCAGTGGTGGAAAGATGATATTGAAAATACTGAAGGAAAGCATTTTGAATCGTTAACATCTGATCTAGGCCTTCATCAGTTGATTTCAGAACCAATGCATTTCATGGGTGATTCTAGATCCTGTATTGACTTAATTTTTATTGATCAACCGAACTTTGTTATCGAATCTGGCGTTCATCCGTAACTACACGAACAATGTCATCACCAAATAGTTTATAGAAAATTATCTGTTTCAAATATAAAACAACCCCCCTACACACGCAGGGTTTGGTACTAGGACAAGGCAGACTGTGTCACCATCATGAAAAGCATTGAAATGTTTCGTTGGCAAGCGCACCTTGGAAATATGACATACCATGACTCGCCCTAATCAGTAAGTTGAGCTACTCAATGAAGTGTTGTTATACATTTACAGCAAATTTATACCTAACAAAGTCAAAACAATTAGACCTCATGAAGCACCTTGGATAACCCAGAATGTTAAGAAATTTTCTGAGGAAAAAGAATCATGCTTATGGAAATTTCGTGAGAAGAGGCAAATTACAGCCTATTTACAAGAAGAGGGATTACAGAACATTATATCCAAGGGTAAGAAGCTGACTGAGGGTGCCAAACGAAGATACCTCCTTAAGGCAGGAAACACTTTAGTAAACCCTGGGACTTCTACCAGGTGTTTTAAAAAAAAGTACCCCCATTTGACTCAACAAGTCAACAAAACGATAATATTTCGGGACTTTTGGAATTCATGGCTACATTTGTTGGTTTTTAACTTAAATGCACATACCTTGCATTTTGAAATCGACCACCAAACACCGGAGATATGAGTTTACAAGGTCAAAATTTGGAGTGCACCTGAAACCAGAGGTTTTGAGAAATGGCCTAGCCATAATTTGACAACAAACGGGCATTTTGCAAACGAAATTTCGACTTTGACCTTTACTTTTTATCTTTGAAAAGATGTATACCTTGAATTACTTCAATTGTTCTTGCAGTGACTTTTCTATTGAGGAAATGGTCCTTGCATTGTATTCCATCCCCAAGTGTTTTGTATTAAAGAAGAGGAAAAGGAACACATGCACTCTTATTTTGGAGATGTGGCATGATTTTATCACTCTTACTACATTTTTACTGTATTTGTTTAATCAGCACCATGTCCATGCATCTTTTATTCTTTTCAAAAGCAAAACACGGAGACTTAAAGTCTACAGGTACTTTGGAAAATGTCCACGATACAAATCATGACTAGGCCCCTTTTCAAAACCGCTGGTTTTGGGTGCACTGTGAATTTTGACTTTGCAAACCTGTATCTCCGGTGTTAGGTGGACGATTTCTAAATGCAAGGTACGTGCATCTACGTTGGACATTGATAAATTTAGCTGTGAAGTCGGGGAGCAACAATATCTTATTGCTTGGTTCCCATTTCCAGTCAAAAGGGGGTACTTTTTTCTGAGACACCCGGTAGTAAAAAATATTGATCTGTAGTCAACAATTCAACACCATCCTAAACAAAGCAAAGATTCCAATAATAACACCTCTTCTTGAAAACTGGTTATTCATAATGGACTTTACTGAAAAGGCACAGTTATTTAATGACTATTTTATACGTCAGTGTACGACCATTGACACAAGTAGTGAACTTGATAATCCAGCAACTTCTTCTTTGAAAGGTATTTTCCCATCTCTGATGAAAACATCAAAAGTTGACTTAGTCCTAATAAAACAAGCATACAAGTCAAATCTTTCAATAGGGCACATGGAAACCCGCAAGCCTTCCAATTCTCAAAGGTATCACTTCGGGTTGTTTGAAACGTTAATACATTGAGTTGCGGGGCCAAAACTGATGAACGAATGGAAAGGGAAATAAAAGATAGGTGTGAGTTATTCGCCATCCTCGCACCAGTCTAGGGAAGTTTAAGCAAGCCCTTGTGATGTAGCATTTGCGCTGCGCGAAATTTGGCAGCGGCAAGCGTGTTTTGGTATTTTTGTGCGTTTTGGAGATATAATCGTCAACTGATCCTATAGTGATAGTGTTTCGGGATTTAAGGTCAGTAAAACTATTTCGCTCACGGCTTATACCTAGCAAACTTGGCCAAATGTCACCTTGTATCTCATATGTGGCCAAAAAGGTAAATGTATCATACCTTTCATTCGTTTTTTTTCAGGTCTGTGTGTATGAGTACAGTAAGTACCCGCAAATAAGAAACCCCCTTCTATAGGAAACAGGCCTCATTTTCTTCAAAAGGGGCTCCTCTAATAAGAAACAATTTAGGTCTGAAATTTAAAAGTTTCTTACTTTCAGGTTTCTCATAGTTTGTTCCTAAATATACTAAAATATATCCCCATAAATGACTGTCATATAATGTAGCATTCTCAAAACAGAATAAAGGTTTTAAAAATTAAAGATTCACACAGCAAAATTTAACATGGTTAAAATGTGAAATGTACCAGTAATGTTCAATACACATGCATGTACGCTTCTTTCATATACCTTGACTTGACTTGATGGTACCAATGTATAAGAAACTTTGACCTTGATCATGAAAAGGTCTCTTCATATAAGAAACTCTCTGAGGCCTCAATTTAAAGAGTGGTTTGTTATTTGCGGGTACCCGCTGTATGTCCCCAATTCTTTTGTTTTATGCAAACCTTCCAAGACTTCCAAGGTGTTTGCAACAAGAAAACTTTGAATCGACGGTAGTTGGATGGTTTGCTGCAGAGGCTGTGAAATTTAATCACATTCTATCGAAGTTATCCATGATAAAATGGTGGAAAGAAACTGGATATGTGGTGACTTTATTCTTGTTCGGGAAACTATCATTGAAAGTCTTACGGATTTTCTCCAGAAGAGCTAGACTGACTGAAGATGAAGGTGTACTTTCTGTACTTTAATATCTGGTGTACTTTCAACCCCAACCAATTGACTAGCAATGGCTGACACCAACTGATATTTCTTGAGAACAGCATGCAAAGCAGTGTCTCCGTCTTCATCTTCAGAATTCTCATCTTCAGGATTTTCTCCAGAAGAGCTAAGTGCTTTGGAATATGCGCACTAGCGATTGCAGGGTCATCATCCTTCATTTTTCCTTTGTGAATTGAAGCATGCCCCAAAACGCTTCACCCAGTCCATTGATCAGCAAACCAATCAGAGTTATTGTATTTTTGATTGTGATTTACAAAAGGGGGAGATCGCAGTATCCCGAACAAATTCGTAAATATTTCCGCTGGTTACTACTGCGAAAGAGACTTTTATAATGCCGATTACTAGAATTTTGCTGCGGGTGAAGGTATGCCCATTAGCCTTCTTTGTACCAAATAGCTTTGAAATAATTTGAAAAAGGAAAAGCCACGGTACCAGCGTCGATTGTTGAATCCGAAGATGCTGGCGGTGACGAATGAATGAATAAGTTTGAAGGCAGAAACACCGCAATACGACAAAAACAACAGTAAATGATTGAATTTATTTATCATTATTATTATCATTATTATTATTATTATTATTATTATTATTATTATTATTATTATTATTATAATTATTATTATTATTGTCCTTTCTTCACGCCTTTTGATTCGTGGCGGCTTTGCCTGGGCAGCGGATTGAATCCCTCAATCTTAGGTGTCCAGAGTCATCATATCATATCATATCATATCATCATATCAAATTATTTAAACACAAAATCCCTTCAGCTGAATTAAATACAAATCAAAGTTATAATACAGTAATTACAGTATAATATTTACAAGAAGAAAAGAAAGTTCAAAACTGTTCTAGGGGCCTATTTGCTGCTCTTCCAGGGAGTCGTGTTTCAAGTTTGCTTCAGCTCTTAAGGTGAGTTTTTAGATTTCTTTTGAACTGTGGCAAGGTTGGCAGCTCCCTGATGGTAATAGGGATGCTGTTCCATGCAGTAAGAGCTGAATAATGAAAGCCTTTTTTCACATATTCGAGGTTGTATCTTGGAATTTGGATATTCCTGCAGTTTCTCGTACTATAGTTTGAATGCAAGGATATCTGGGGGAATTTATCCCAAAGGCTCTCTGGACACATCCTGCTCATAATCTTATAGGTCATGGCTGATCGATCGAATTTAATTAGTTGTTCTACATCGAGCCAATTGTAAGACCAATTATCTTTAATCCTAGCCCTCTCAATTATTGTTCGGGCTCGGTCCTGTAGATTTTGCAGGATTTTTATTTTAGAACTAGGAATGCTTCCCCAAATAACATTTGCATACCGCAAATGACTTTCTATGAGGGCCCGGTATACACTATCTAGTTGTTTTTGTGGCACAAGGTTTTTCAGTTTCTTAAGAGATGAAAGACCTCCACGAACCTTCCCTTTAACAACTTTGAAGTGTTGTTCCCAGTTTAATCCTTCATCTACGATGACCCCAAGTGACTTTGTCTTCTTTGCGCGTTTAATTTCTGAGTTATTTAGCATTAGTCGTTCAGAGCCATCCATTTTATTGACTTTACGGGGATGGCCAATCAACATATATTCAGTTTTCTTTGGATTGGCTGTCAGTTTATTGATTCTCAACCATTCTGAAATATTGAGAAGTTCTCTTTGAGCATTCTCAAGTAGATTTTCAAGGTTGTTGGATGTTATCGTAACATGCGTGTCATCTGCATACATGCTGGCTTTTGATAATTTTAGGCACGTTTCGAAATCATTCAGATAGATTATGAACAGGAGTGGACCAAGACAGGAGCCTTGAGGTATCCCACAAGTTATCATTTTAGCTGAGGACTTATGCCCACCAACTGTGCAAAACTGTTTCCTATTTTGTAAATATGAGATAAACCAGTCACCTGTTATACCTCTTATGTCATATTTCTCTAATTTTGCTAACAGGATGGTGTGATCAACTGTATCAAATGCTTTTTTCAGATCAAGAAAGATAGCTAGGTTTACTACCTGAACTAGGTTTACTAGATGAACTAGGTAGTCCATCTAATTATCTTCGCTGTGCCAAGTACACAAGTCTTTCGTAATAAAGATGTCATCTGTACCATTTCAAGTTGCTCAACATATCTCTTAAAGTTTTTGCTCAGTGTCCCAAGAGCTCCGATGATGATTGGTATTATCACTACTTTCCTGACACTCCATAGTTTTGCCATTTCTCTTCTAAGATCTTCGCACTTTTCCCTCTTCTCCTCTTCTCTTTCGGTCACCCTTCCATCAAACGGGCATGAAACGTCAATGATTTTGCATTCATTTTTCTCTTTATCGTGTATTACAATGTCAGGTCGGTTGTGATTCAACTGCTGATCCATTTGAATTCTAAAATCCCATAAGATCTTTGACTTTTCATTCTCTAAAACACCTTCTGGAATATGATCATACCATTTCTCTGTACAGTCAAACCATATTTGTTGCAAAGCTCCCAGTGAATTACTTTGCCAACTCTATCATGCCGCCAATTCTTGTACTGGTTCTGGGCCAATTTCTCACATTCAGCCACTACATGCGCCATTGATTCTTCTCGTTTTCCAAACATTCTGCAAACAGGTGAAACATCTTGTTTATCTATGCGGCTCTTAATAGCATTCGTCCTCAACGCCTGATCTTGGGCTGCCATTAACATCCCCTCCGTCTCCTTCTTCAGCGTACCTTTTCTCAGCCATTCCCATGAATCAGAACTTCTTATGCCTCAACAGCTTCTCATAATGGCCATGTAGAACCTTCTCTTTATAACATTCCATCCTGTTTGCCTTGATTGCTTCCTTTGGCGTTCCAGAGCTTACCAAGTTTTCTTCCTAAGTATTATTATTATTGTTATTATCATTATTATCATTATTATCATTATTATCATTATTATTATTATTATTATTATTATTATTATTAACAATTGCTTTTATCACTATTATTGTTATTATTATCATTTAAGCAAAATAGCTACAATACCTATAGCCAGGGATAATGGGCCACCAAACATTCAATATTCAATTTAAATGCTGCACGAGTCCTGAAAGCACTTTTCGAACTATGCTTTAGTTGTCCATTAACACTGTCTTCTGCATATCTGCTACAGTTGTCTCAGCTAGTCGCTCTCGTTCTAATCGTTCGCCAAATCTTTTATACACATCTTTTATACCTCCACCAAGAGCACCAATAACCACGGCAACAATTGTTATGTCATCAGGTCTCCTTTCTCTTAATTCAAATGTTACTTGTCGATACTTTGTCACTTATCCGTTCTTACTTTCATATCTCGGCTATTTGCGAAGTTAGTTTTCAATCAGTTTTATGAATATCTGGACGCAAATAAATCACTATATGAGCATCAGACTGGTTTTTGACTCTTGGTTGCCACTGCCCTTATGGCAAGCACCAATAATTGGTACCTGAATATAGATAAATGAAAATACTGGTCTATTGTTTATTGACTTGAAGAAGGCTTTTGACAAGGTTGATCATGAAATCCTACTAAAAAACTGAAAATGTATGGAGTGACTGGCCTGGAACATGACTGGTTCATATCATACTTCGATAACCGTAAACAATGCTGCATGGTAGATGGCATTTCCTCTGATGTAAAGGGAATAAATGTTGGAGTTCCTCAAGGCTCTTGTCCTGGTCTACTCTTATTTCTGATTTACATCAAAGATTGAAGGTGAAGTTGAAGGTGAAGTTGCGTTTTTCAGCGCCAAGCGCTGGGATCGCAGAAATAGAGCAGTCCTAATCGAGTCCGCGACCCTTTGTCATCATGCTCAAGTGGTATGGTCCTACCGGGTATCGAACCCACTCCGCTTGACTGTTCTGGTTGCAAAGTCAGAGGATTACACCACTGCGCCACAACACCTTCAATGCGCCACAACACCTTCAGAATTTGCCCTTTTCCCTGCAGAAATCTCATGTGAGCATGTATGCTGATGATACGGCCATTTCCCTCTCTTAAAAAGCATTGATGACGTACAAAATGACTTGAACTCAGATCTTTTGAAGCTACAGGATTGGTAGCATGCAAATAAACTTTCCCTGAACGTTGTGAAAACGCAGGGACTTACCATAGGCTATGGTCCAAACATCCGTAAGATCGAAAGCCAGCCTGATGCTCAACCTTCAATAGGTGATCAGGACATTGAAATGATTACCAATACAAGATACTTAGGTTTTCAGATAGACAGTCAACTCAATTGGGACAAACATATTGATACTATCAAGACCAAGGTAAATCGAGCCCTTGGACTATTCTAAGTATTCTAAGAAATATCTTCCATCTGACGTACTCAACAAAATGTATAGAGGAATTGGTGAGCCCCATTTCAGTTACTGCTGTTCCATTTGGGGCTGCTGCAGTGAGTCAAAAATTGACGTCTTGCAAAAGCTCCAAAATAGAGCTGCAAGGATTGTAACGAGCAGCCCATACGATGCTTCTGCTGCTCCAATAATTGAGCATCTTGGCTGGTAAAATATCAGTAATCTTGTAAGAAAAGAGACAGCCACACTAACTTACCCTTTGAATTCGCGTGCCCCAGACTACTTGAAAAATTATTCATAACATGTTCGGACGGTAGAGAGCGGTTGCTGAACTCGTCGGAAACTGATCTTAAGGTACCACTCCTAAAAGCTATCAATGGCCAAAAGGCTTTTTCTTATCGCGTTGTGAAACTGTGGAACAAGCTAGAACGAGAGACAAAATTGGCATCCTCCCTGAAAACCTTCAAAGAACAACTATGGACGGGGACAACTTTTATTTTATAAATAGACTTAGTTTTGTATAATATTGTAAATTAGGCATATCAATTTCTTTTGTTCTTAGTTTTAGTGCTTATTATGTTTGCTTTAACAGGTCAGGTTGAAAAACCTATTTATATATGAAACCTATTTAACCTATCTAAATATTATGAAATGAAAATGAAATGAAACTTTCTCATTTCTTTTTGCAGCTATATTTGCCCAGGCCCGTAGGAAGCGGGGGGGTAGGGGGGGCTCAAGCCCCCCCAATAATTTTTTAAAACAATGGTGCTACGTCACATGACTTAATTAGATGTATTGTTCTCTATTGTTTTAAGAACAATTGCCCCCCCAATCCGAAGCTTCTTCCTACGGCCCTGTATTTGCCTATTGTGGACATGCATTATTATTATCATTATTATTGTTCGATGTTCACTCGGCGTTGATGTTGACTGGCGGTTAATTGCTGGATAGCAGGCCAAGTCCCTTGGCATTAGGTATCCAGTACTTTTCTTTCTCAGGATCTTTGCAGTTCCTAACAGACAAGCTTTTTGTAAAAGTTCTGTGCCGCATTCCACTTCAATTTTCTCCAACCAATTCTCAAAGTTCTTTCCAATGGTACCCAGAGCCCCAATGATTATTGGTACAATCTTAACTTCCCTTACATTCCATAGCCTCTTAATCTCTCTCTTCAAGTCTTGATTCACCCCAATTTTTTCCTTTTTTTCAATTCTTGTATCGAAGGGGCAGGATATGTCATTCAGCAAACACGATTGATCCCTTTTGTTTTAAAAAACAATGTCTGGTCGGTTATGCTCCAGTCGATGATCTGTCTGTATGGGAAAATCCCTTAATAACCTAAAGTCTTCTATCACAATCACACTCTTTACTTTATGGTTGTACCATCTATCTCCATGGTCTAATCCTAGTTTTTGACATAACTTCCAGTGGACAATTTGAGCTACCTTGTCATGTCTCCAGCCTTTATATTGTACTCGTGCTAGCTACTGACATTCAGAAACAATGCGTGCAATTGTTTCATCCGCTTTTCCACACAGTCTGCATTCTTTTGATACATTTTCGTTGTAAATGATGTTCTTTACTGAGTTTGTTCCCACTGCTTGCTCTTGCGCGGCAAATATAATGCTCTCTGTTTCTTTCTTTAATCCTGCAAGTTTTAACCAATTCCAGTTCTTATCCTTATCCATCAAATCTTTTGTAGCAGCAGCTGTTTGCCATTGTATCGGATTATCTACCCACCCATTCTTATGCTGTTCTTTGTTCTGTCGTTTCCATACTCTTGGGTCTTTGATTTCATTTTATCTCACTATTCCTTCTTTTTCAACCGATCTCATTATTTCGTGATCATTGTTCATCACATACCAGCCAAGACTGTTCTCCTCACTTCGTACAGTCTCTTCAGCTCCAATCAAACCCCTCCCTCCTTCCTGCCTTGTTAAACACAGTCGTTGCTTCTAGGGTGGAACGCTCCATACATTATTTGCAGCCATTTGTGAAAGTGCATAAGAGCGTTGCTAATAGCCTCGTTCAGCTGAGTCATATATTTGGACTGGTAACACAGACTGGTATTATCAGCATACATGAGCACAGTAACGATCAATTGATCCATTAATTTGTTCGCGAAAGTTTCTCCTCTTTTTCGTCATCAAAAAGACAACGAGTTTGAATCATACCACATGTTTTTTTTTATATTTTTAGCAGATAAAAATTAACAGTACAATGTTACCTCCTACTATACTCTCTAGTTACAACTATAGGACACTACAGGGATAATACAAGGAGGGGCGAAGTGGCACAACTACCCCATGGCCATAACATGAAACAAAAAACGAGGACAATACTGGAAAAGTGTGTAAAGAAAGCAAACAAGGAGACAAAGAACAGAACGAACAGCATACGAACATTGAATTAAGCTACCATGGCAAGAAAGTCTTGAATTTCTACCTAGTGATTCTTAGGGATATCGAGGAGAAACGGATAGATTCCTAACAATTTCACAAGGGAAACGTAGCATTTCCCTACCCATTTCCTTCGTCGGAAAACAGGAAGAAACGGAAATTTCCGTTTCTCCCGAATTTCTCTTCAAGGAAGATTTCAAATTTTTTGTACGAAATTGATTCGAAATTCATCTTTTTATTTCGAGATCAGCTCGAGATTATAGTGTTTTCGGTGAAACTTATTCGAAACTTAACTCTTCCCCAGTGAAACTGATTCGAAATTTAACTCTTCCCCAGTGAAACTGATTCGAAACTTAACTCTTCCCTAGTGAAACTGATTAGAAACTCAACTTTTCCCCCAATGAAATTGATTGTAAATTCCTGTTGTATCATTCTAAATGAGCTGGAAATCCATGTTTCTTTGAGGAAAACTTTTTGAAACCCACATCTAATCATGGCCCAAATTTTTCAAAGACAGAGTGAACAGGCAGCAAGGACGCTAAGAAACACCGAAACTGACTTGAAACTTCCTTTGTTTAGAACAAACAACGGACAAAAGTCATTTGCATATCGAGGGGCGACCGTTTGGAATGGTCTTGATCACCAAATCAAGCTGTCTCCCTTGCTATCAAGTTTCAAATCAAAACTAAAGGAAGGTTTATAACAACCAATTTCACATACTTCCTTGCATATTGACCAAAGTCGGTCCCACATTAGACGTCAGGCTAGATTGTCGTCTCTTGCCTGAAGTGTAATGTGGGATAGGCTATAAAGCAATGTAATTTTCTTTTTCTTTTCTATAGGAGTAATTAAAAAATAGGTTTACTTTTGTAATGCATCTGAAAATGTGTTGAGTAGTATTAGATAGTTATTTATTTATTTATTTATTGTTATTATTATTATTTTGGCTTTGTTTCTCTATTTTAACAGGGCACATTGTAAAACAGTTTTTGATTAATAACTGAATGTTTTCACCCTATATAAAGAATTTAAAATGAAAATGAAATACTCAGAGAGATTTTCTTCAACGCTGGCATCGTATAACAAGAATTATTTGCAACTCAAGATTTTNCACATCTAATCATGGCCCAAATTTTTCAAAGACAGAGTGAACAGGCAGCAAGGACGCTAAGAAACACCGAAACTGACTTGAAACTTCCTTTGTTTAGAACAAACAACGGACAAAAGTCATTTGCATATCGAGGGGCGACCGTTTGGAATGGTCTTGATCACCAAATCAAGCTGTCTCCCTTGCTATCAAGTTTCAAATCAAAACTAAAGGAAGGTTTATAACAACCAATTTCACATACTTCCTTGCATATTGACCAAAGTCGGTCCCACATTAGACGTCAGGCTAGATTGCCGTCTCTTGCCTGAAGTGTAATGTGGGATAGGCTATAAAGCAATGTAATTTTCTTTTTCTTTTCTATAGGAGTAATTAAAAAATAGGTTTACTTTTGTAATGCATCTGAAAATGTGTTGAGTAGTATTAGATAGTTATTTATTTATTTATTTATTGTTATTATTATTATTTTGGCTTTGTTTCTCTATTTTAACAGGGCACATTGTAAAACAGTTTTTGATTAATAACTGAATGTTTTCACCCTATATAAAGAATTTAAAATGAAAATGAAATACTCAGAGAGATTTTCTTCAACGCTGGCATCGTATAACAAGAATTATTTGCAACTCAAGATTTTCTCTATGAAACTGTATTAAAATGAAAGTTCTTGCCCAGGAAATTTCTTTATAACTGTTATGAAATTAAGGCGAAGTTTTGTAATGCAGAGATACAATTTTGAAAGGAAAAATTATGAATACAACATAATTTAAGAAACCAGAACATGGCATTACTTTATCTTTCAAAATAATATTGCATACTATACATTATCATGTCTCTAAATAAGTGAAGAACAGTTCTTCATAAGTATATTACGCAGTTTTTCTAAATAATATCTAAATTTGCAACAACGTAACGAGTGTACCAGAAAAATCTTCTGACATTTATTAATCAGTAAAATTAATATAGGCGAACATAGGCGAATTTTGGAAGGAAATAAATTCGATGTAACGCCGATCCCTGATGAATGCACAAAAGAGAATGTGGAATGTGGGGTGTAGAACCGATTCATGGTAAAGCCAGCTCTGTATCTTTATTGGTCGAATATCATTTTTTGTGTGAAGGTACTCGAAAAGTTGTCCAAAGAATTTTATTTTCAGTCATGTGATCGGAATACGACGATATCTTTGGCTTATAAGTGTGACATTGAAGGATTTGCGGGTTTCCCTAGGCCCTATTGAAAGATTTGACATCTATGCTTATAAAAACATGACTGGAATGAAATATCTGTCAGAATGAATTATTTCCTGACTAGGCCTGCTCGGTGCGGCTATCGAATCAGAATTCAATAGACGATTACGATAAAGATGGCGGCAAGGACCATTTTACCAAGATGCATTGCGTTCCAATTAAGAATCGCTATATATTCTGCAGGAATTCGAGTAAAGAACGCAGTGCATCTTTGTAAAAAGTTCCTTGCAGCTATCTTTAGTGTGATGATCTATCGCAAAACCAGTTATCACAAAATTTCCAAGTAAATAATAGAAATATACCCCCCCCTCCCCACACATTTTTCTAACGGATTTTGAGAAATTAGAAAGTTCTTGGAAAACTGTGGTGGACATCAGTCTACCCCTTGGCGACGCCACTGGTATGTATATCATTCAAAAGTTGCAAATTATAAGATCAAAAAAACATTTTTCTCACGCATATTTCAGTTTAACCCTATCCAGACTAGGGGGGGGGGCACAAAGTGCCCCCCTAGTAAATTTTTCCCCACAGCTCGTCGAATATCTCTAGAATAGTCTAGCTTTTTTGTGAATTTTAGTGTCGATATATGAGACATCTTTTCATGTCGATTTCAAACATTTTGACACTGATTCCTTGGGTCAACACATGACTTTAAATTTAGTGCTCCGCCAAATAAATACCTTTTAAGCCATAGCTTTGGAGCCACTGGC
>REGL01000909.1:84999-101117 GCA_004194395.1 Aurelia aurita complex sp. Pacific | reverse complement strand
GTCTCAACTAACATAAATAAAGGTATATTCAAGAGATCTGGTAACGTTAAAGAACCTGATTTTTGGATACATCTACGAAGTGTCAAAACCGGCAAGTAGACTTCAGATACAGCATTTGGGTGATGGGATCATGATGGGCCTAAAAATTCTTTTTAACTTTTTGCAAAACCTTTTTCCGACCCTCCCTTCTTTTTTCAATAAAGAATCATAGTGAAGTCAACACAAAATGATACCTGTTTTCTCTACTTTTTTCATCATCTTTTGCACATGCTTGAAAGCATTTGATTCCAAGAGGGACATGATCCTTGAACTTGGTTTGCAACCCCACAGCTTCTACCTCTTTGGCCGCCATTTTATTTTTGGAGGCAAAGAAATGAGCAATCTATTTTTTTTTTGTCTTTAAGCCAAAGGAAAGATTGATAGACTAATTACATCTGACGAGATAGTCTAGCGCAACATACAGCGCAACAACGAAGCAAAACTTGTAACAGCCTCGCTTGGATCAACTGTGTGCTGTTTTGATTGTTTTATGATTCAATCAAATCCATCACACAACGTTCTGCCAGATTGGTTTGATTGTTTATTGTTCGCTGACTCTCTGCATACAAATTTCGAATCTCAAATCGCATGGTACGGAAAATTCCAGGGGGGGGGGCAGTTGGTATGGTACCTGGTGGTGTGTTATCATCATCATGCTCGTACAAAAAAAAAAAAAACACGGAAACGGGTGCCTTTCTTCAAAATAGGCATGGGCCCGCGCGGGCCTGTTTCTAGGGGTGTCAATTAACTCCTCTGCAATTGATATGTCTGAAATATAATTTGTAATGCGTCACTTAGTAGACCAGCACTAGATGGGGTAAGAATTCCGGAGCAGTTTTCTTTTCTTCAAATTACACCGGCAATATTAGCAACCTTAGAAACTGACAGACCGACTTGTCAACGATTAGGGTTCTGAACTTGAGAAGTTATCAATTTGACATGGGAAAGGGATGTTCTCAAGAAAACTTTCCGCGATTAAGGTATGTATTTCACTAGAACAGGTCGGTGTTTAGAGTGCGTTTGTTAAACTATAAGAAAGTGTTGGAGTGCTCCCCCCCCCCCAGGGGAAAAGCATACAAATAAACAAACTTAACTGACTTTAAAATAGCAAAGAATCGCCTCCTGAGCTGTTTGTGTCAGACAGCCCTGGTTTGCAATTTCTTGTACTTGTGCTTTGACGTTTTCTCCAAGGAGAACAACCTTTCGGACTTCAAGTTCGCTTACCTCTTCAGTCCGTCTTAGCGCCCCCTTGAATCCGCCTTTCCAACATTCCGTCAAGAGAGCGAGATCGAATGGGGGATTGCATCTAGGGATTGAATGGGGGGGGGGGGGTTCAACTTCGAATTTATCAAATCTAGCATTTTCATTCGTAAACAAGCCCATACGATCCCTTGATGCCTTGCGTTAAACGCCCTCACATTTGACTTCAAAGTGGTCTATTCTGCCAAATCTTGATCGCGCAAGTGCTCCCTCGAAGAATGTTAGTTGAAACAACTTTAAAATCTAATTTTTCCTGTCGCAGAAATGGTGTTGCAAAGGATTGTAAATATAGGTAAAATATGCCTGAAACAGATGATTACCGTAAAGATGGTGGCGATGAACCTTTTGCCAAGATGCAGTTGCGTTCCAATGAATCTTACCCCATCGTTCCATTCCATCATTCCATTCTATCATTCCACCTTTTAGAAATAGCCGTTTAATGGGGATGAATCTTGGTTAAAAAGTTCCTCACTGCCATCTTTAGCATAGTAGTTCTCGATTGTTATTGGTCTATCTAAGGGACTCTTGACAAAACGCTGGTGTTTGAAATCAAAGTCTATGTTGAAATCGATGCAGAACAAGGAAGGATTAAGACTCACAAGACAAACACGCACGGTGAATCCGTATCTAATTATCTGATAAAGAAAAATCTATCCTAACGATACACAAAATTCTCTCCCATTACGCAAATAGTGAAATTCCTTCCCTGCAGCGATTAGAGTGGGTTTCATTTACTGCTGACATGTGGACGATAGAATAAGTACCAAACGAGTAAATTTCCAAAAGGCTACAATTTTGAACGCTACATATTCCAAACTGACTCAAGGCCATTGGGTAGTACAACCACCAAATATTTCAGACAACGAAAGTATAAGGGGGTGGGGGGGGGGGGGGGTGGTGTTCGAATCAAATGGCAGCTGCTGCTTCATAAACAAACAATTTTCCATTCACTGCTGTGTAAAAGATTGAACAAATTGAATGGCCAGCTTTGAATACTTCCAAAATACTAGTGGGTAGAAGATTGAGGGGGGGGGGGATGGAGCAGAACGGGTAACAGCTGGGTGAAATGGATGAGTTCATTTTCTGGTTCTAAAATAGATGAAGTGTCTTTGGTTGTAAACTTGCACCTTTCAAAGAACAAAATTGTCGTTGTTCGTGATAAAAACTGGATTTCTTCAGCTGAAGCACGTTAACAATGAAATCCATGAATTTGTGTATGACCCATTTTGACAATTACTGACCCATTCTGCCCCACCACCATAACCTGTACGCTAAGTTGATGTTCTGTTCCTGCCATTTCAAGACCATCTTAAAAGAACGATTCCAATTTAACAGACACAAGCAAATTTTCTGAAAGTTTTCCTTGCAAAGAACTTGATATCTAAAATGATCGATAGCCATCCTGTTTCGCTTTTTAATATGCACAGTCTGAAATAGCGAGACACAGGCCAAAATAAAACTAGAGTTTCTCAACCACACCTTAATATCTCGTTAAGACACCTGGCTAAAATGTTCCTCATGAGACATCTTTACTTCAGACAGGTAACATTAAGTTGAATCATCCTGACAACTCGGAAAACCTTTCCTACTAAGGCAAAGTTTAGAGGTATGCACAACAGCTAAAACTTTTTAAAATCCACAAGACGAATTCATCTCTTTTCATAAGCTGTTTCCATAATTTTGCAGGTAGACAAAGGCTATGTTTTAACTAATGAGCCTCCATGAAGATTTGAAGGGTTTAAAGCGAAATTTGGAATCGCGAAACTGTTCTTTCAAATGGCCTAATTTGCAGTCAGCCTATAGCATCTACACTATTTCATATTTTTCTACAGTCAATACTTTTTCATGTGAATATTTTACTGGTGCTTTGGTCTCTGAATTTTGTACTTCCATTACCTAGGATAAAAGAAACATGGACATAAATAATAGGGCATACTATTGCATGGGTGCACACACAAAAATGCATCTCACCAAACGAAACGCGGATACACGGTTTTTTGTATAAGAAACTGAGCATGATCAAAAATTTAAGAAACTCTTGTACAATGTACCAGAAGCCTTTGAGAAACTTTCAAAGCAAAATAAGAAATGTCATGGCAAAATTGTTTCTGAACCTTCTATTTTTGAGACATATTCATTAATAATTTTTATATTTAATTAAACGATTTGCACTAGTGACATCTTTNCGAAACGCGGATACACGGTTTTTTGTATAAGAAACTGAGCATGATCAAAAATTTAAGAAACTCTTGTACAATGTACCAGAAGCCTTTGAGAAACTTTCAAAGCAAAATAAGAAATGTCATGGCAAAATTGTTTCTGAACCTTCTATTTTTGAGACATATTCATTAATAATTTTTATATTTAATTAAACGATTTGCACTCGTGACATCTTTCAACCCATTTAAACCCTGACCTGACATCTGATATGAGACAGAATCTAATATAGTATCCATTAATCTTTAATTGTTTCGTAATGTGTCTGTATACAGTTTAATGTTTCATGTTCTTATATATTGGCCATGGGGTAGTCATTGTATTTCGCTCCCCATGGTATCGTACCTGTAGTGTTGTATAGTGATTTAGATAGGTATAGTAGAATGTAAGATTATTGCAAAATTTTATATTTGAATAAAAAAAAACTTTATCTCATCACAACTAACTCCTTCCATTAGACAATGTTTAACCATAAATAACGTATCAAACCATATCTGTTGCACCTACCTGTAATTTGCAGATGGTTTTCTGTGAATAAAATGATACGTGAATTGGGTAGAAGTCATCTGGATGGCCTGGAATGGTAAACTCCAAACTGCCTTGTGAGTTAGATGCGTCAATTACTGGTAACTGCCAATCCAGCACAGCTTTCTTTTGATCGTAATAATATTCTCCGGTCACTTCCCCAACCACTGGTCCACCAACACCGGATCTAAGAAGCAAAGATAGAGGTACCGGATGAACTAGAAGCAAGTGAACCGAGAAAGTCTGTTACACAAAATAAGGTAATCGACCAGAATATGAGTCCGTTTACACTATGCCGGTACGAAATGACTACGGCATGAACTCGTGCCGTATTGGCCTTCAGTTTACACTATGACGGCATAGTTTTTACTTGAATACAGCGCTACAGTAACTGGCTTCGTCGCTCAACCGGTATAATGAAAACGGCGAATACGGCATTATTTCAGGTCGGATTTACATCGAGGGGATAATTTGGTAAATGAGAGCATGCTCCTCGACAAGTCCCCGCTCTGCGCATGGTCAAAACCGATCGTATTCATTTTGTGCCGATATAGTGTAAACGGCGATTCCGTTTTAACAGAGAAACCAATACGGTACAGTTTTATGCTGTATTCCTTTCGTAATGGCATAGTGTAAACGGGGCCTAAGTGATATGAACGGTATTTGGTAGCTAAATGGCTTGGCTACGCCTTTTCTTAAAAGAAACCACTTATAAGAAACTCAACTCTCGGATCACCAAGTAATTTAAAGAGGCACCTATATTGGGAAAATAAACGTTCAGAAACCATTAATTCTTATGAAGTTCTTATGATCTGATACTTTCAGAAACTTCAGTGGTGGCTCAAATTCATACGTTCTTATACAAAACATACGTGAACGGTGGAGGCAACTATCATTTTTGCTTTAGACATGACAAATTGTTGAAAATAAGGATTTAGTGAAACGGGCCGAAACTTATCAAAAACATGGAATCGATGATAGTCGATTATAGTAAATAGCAATTTGAAATAAATATTTATACATACGGAACTGGAATTTGAATAAGAACATCATTGAGTTCAAGATCGTCCAGGTTTAACTCGTATTCAATCGTTACTTCACACTGCCCATCATTCTCATTTGGCCAACAGTTTACTGGAAAGCAAGAACAACTGATCAGATTCTTTATGGTCAAATAGACTGATTACACCAATCTCAGTTTTCCGCACTGAATTGGATGATGTGTATGGCTTGTATGAGTGAAGATATAAACATCAGATTGAAAACGTTGAACGAAGACAAGGAATCACGTCGTCAGTCTAATGGTCAAATAGACCTTTTTATTTTCCAGAAAAGAAGTTTGGATCGAGCGTCCAAATCTGGTAAAGTCTGAGAAGGAAAAACGAAATCTCGACTCCCTTTCTCAGTATAAACATTGCTTGGCTATGGCACGAAGCTGCTTTTTTCAGAAATTCATTTTAAGTGGACTGACAGGATTTCTAGCTGTTTAAAGCTACTTTAGGCCCACTATGCATGCCGCATCCAGGCATGGGACCCCTAGTTTCACGTCCCTTCCGAAGGACTCTTCGGATCTCGGCGTCCTCTTTTTTCTGGTACAAGGGTGGAATTTAGTCTTAGTTTAACCTCCAACAAAGTTATCGATACTTATCTCTGTGAAAAACGTTCCGAGATTTGAAGCAACTTCATGCAACAGCTAGCGGTTTTTTCCACTTACAACGGCGGTTGTGCTTTCGTTTTCCTTCTCAAACTTTACCAGACTTGGACGTTCGATCCAAAATCTTTTCTGGTACAAGTAAAAAGGTCTATGTCTGAAACTAAATGCGCTGGACTTCTATTAGGCATCCATTTGACACGAAGAAGCAAATATATTTGAAAAATATTGAATTTGATGGGTTTGCATCTGTTGTGACAATTTCAAAACAGCTGGGTATAAATAAATGCTTCAACTTACTTGTGAGCGGAATCATGTTTTCATCTTTTGTTTGCAATCTCCACTTCACAACACCAATCTCACTATTTACAGGGAAACCTTTTCCACCTTGTTTCAGTGCAATAATAGAACTCTGGTTGAATAATTTCTTGTCTATATTTGGATGAGTCTGTGGAGGAAAGCAGGCATTTGTTGTAAGAACTGAAGTCAACATTTTTACACAAATGGTCAATGCTTCTTTCGTTTATTTTAATTGCTTTAAAGGGGCTGCACAAGATTTTTGTAAACAATCGAAAAGTACGGGACAGCCCGCGCACGTGACTAAAGCCTTGGGTTTTAATGGCGGCCAGTTTCATCGCAGCTTCTACGTAAGTTTCATTGCAGTGTTTGCAGTGTCTATGAAATGTGATGGAACTTTTGATATCCATTAAAACTTTCAAATATTAGCTTCGATCACCAAGATTGTCGCAGATACTTTGGATTACTGCTCTCTATGTAAAATCGCCATTAGCTATGTTGTGTTTAGCCTGAACACATTCAATGATTTGACACAGAGAGCCACGCAGAGAGGACGGGTTCTGCAGGAACTTCAGGTACTTTGNCCCCCTTGTTCCTTCAATTTACACTATGACGGCATAGTTTTTACTTGAATACGGCACGGAATGAATACGGCATGCTACAGTAACTGGCTTCGTCGCTCAACCGGTATAATGAAAACGGTGAATACGGCATCATTTCATGTCGGATTCACATAGCGGGGATAATTTGGCAAATGAGAGCATGCTCCTCGACAAGTCCCCGCTCTGCGCATGGTCAAAACCGATCGTATTCATTTTGTGCCGATATAGTGTAAACGGCGATTCCGTTTTAACAGAGAAACCAATACGGTACAGTTATATGCCGTATTCTTCGTACCGGCATAGTGTAAACGGGGCCTAAGTGATATGAACGGTATTTGGTAGCTAAATGGCTTGGCTACACCTTTTCTTACAAGAAACCACTTATAAGAAACTCAACTCTCGGATCACCAAGTAATTTAAAGAAGCACCTATATTGGGAAAATAAACCTTCAGAAACCATTAGTTCTTATGAAATTCTTATGATCTGATACTTTTAGAAACTTCAGTGGTGGCTCAAATTCATACGTTCTTATAAAAAACATACGTGAACGGTGGACGCAACTATCATTTTCGCTATAGACATGACAAATTGTTGAAAATAAGGATTTAGTGAAACGGGCCGTTAAACCCATCGAAACTTATCAAAATCATGGGATCAATGATGGTCGATTATAGTAAATAGCAATTTGAAATAAATATATTTATACTTACGGAACTGGAATTTGAATAAGAACATCATTGAGTTCAAGATCGTCCAGGTTTAACTCGTATTCAATCGTTACTTCACACTGCCCATCATTCTCATTTGGCCAACAGTTTACTGGAAAGCAAGAACAACTGATCAGATTCTTTATGGTCAAATAGACTGATTACACCAATCTCAGTTTTCCGCACTAAATTGGATGATGTTCATTGCTTGTATGAGTGAAAATATAAACATCAGATTGAAAACGTTGAACGAAGACAAGGAATCACGTCGTCAGTCTAATGGTCAAATAGACCTTTTATTTACCAGAAAAGGAGTTTGGATCGCGCGTCCAAAGCTGATAAAGTCTGAGAAGGAAAAGCGAAATATCGACTCCCTTTCTCAGTATAAACATTGCTTAGCTGTGGCATGAAGTTGCCTTTTTCAATGATTCATTTTAAGTGGACTGACAGGATTTTCTAGTCATTTAAAGCTAATTTAGGCTCAATATGCATGCCGCATCCAGGCATGGGACCCCGAGTTTCACGTCCCTTCCGAAGGACTCTTCGGATCTCGGCGTCCTCTTTTTTCTAGTACAAGGGTGGGATTTAGTCTTAGTTTAACCCCCGACAAAGTTATCGATACTTATCTCTGTGAAAAGCGTTCCGAGATTCGAAGCAACTTAATGCGATAGCTAGCGGTTTTTCCACTTACAACGGCGGTTGTGCTTTCACCTTCCTTCTCAAACTTTACCAGATTCGGACGCTCGATCCAAAATCTTTTCTGGTACAAGTAAAAAGGTCTATGTCTGAAACTAAATACGCTGGACTTCTATTAGGCATCCATTTGACACGAAGAAGCAAATATATTTGAAAAATATTGAATTTGATGGGGTTGCATCTGTTGTGACAATTTCAAAACAGCTGGGTATAAATGAATGCTTCAACTTACTTGTGAGCGGAATCATGTTTTCATCTTTTGTTTGCAATCTCCACTTCACAACACCAATCTCACTATTTACAGGGAAGCCTTTTCCACCTTGTTTCAGTGCAATAATAGAACTCTGGTTGAATAATTTCTTGTCTATATTTGGATGAGTCTGTGGAGGAAAGCAGGCATTTGTTGTAAGAACTGAAGTCAACATTTTTACACAAATGGTCAATGCTTCTTTCGTTTATTTTAATGGCTTTAAAGGGGCTGCACAAGATTTTTGTAAACAATCGAAAAGTACAGGACAGCCCGCGCACGTGACTAAAGCCTTGGGTTTTAATGGCGGCCAGTTTCATCGCAGCTTCTACGTAAGTTTCATTGCAGTGTTTGCAGTGTCTATGAAATGTGATGGAACTTTTGATATCCATTAAAACTTTCAAATATTAGCTTCGATCACCAAGATTGTCGCAGATACTTTGGATTACTGCTCTCTATGTAAAATCGCCATTAGCTATGTTGTGTTTAGCCTGAACACATTCCATGATTTGACACAGAGAGCCACGCAGAGAGGACGGGTTNGCGGAAAATAACAATGAACAACAATAAAATATGCGTGGACCAGGAACGAAACTCGGGTGCTTCCTAATAGTAAGCCCTCGCTTCGCTCGCGCAATTATTATCATAGTCTTCAGCACAAACAAACAGAGGTGGAATAATATCAACTTCGCTAATTTTGCACTTAAAACTAGGGGTGTTGTGAGATTAGGACTCAAATGTTTCAAAAGGTGGGTATAACATTGTATCACATTTTCCTTTGAATTGAATGGCTTGAAAGGAACTAAGGGTACTTTGCTGCAAGTCTGCCATGGAATTTTTTGGATATCTTGATTCTTTTCAAAATGGCACCATTCCAATTACTTTTGAAAGAATTCATGGAAAATTTCGAAAGAATCAAATTCATCGTAAATCCTAAATCATTGGAAGAAAAATGATACAGTATTCAAGAAACTATAATATATGATGCTCTACAAAAATCTATCACTCTTCTGGTTTCGGATTTAGAAATTTCATGATGTCACACCTTCAAATATAGTAAATGCAGTAAATGCCACCATTTCCAATTTAATCAAGATATCAACAAATTTAAATGGCAGATTAACAGCAAAGTACCCTACTGTAAGTTCCTTTCAAGCTATGTAATTCAAAGAAAAATGGAACAGAATTTTATACCAACCTTTTCAAACGTTTAAGCCCTATGTTGGCGTTGTGGTAAGAAGTAAGGAAATATAATGAAATCTCTATTCAACAGCTAAGAGGTATGAGGAATAACACAATTAGAATTAGAGAAGTTATCCTTTGCAAGGTAACACAAGTGAGAAAGTACTGCTGAGTCAATGGCCAGACACCACTGTTTCAGAATATTAAGTGCTACAACACAGCATCTACTGTATTGTATGGGAAACTCAGTCCAGTAAAACACTAGGCTTTCATCATTGAATAATCAAATACCTTTGGATTGGCACTTCTCAATAACACTGCACACAATTTTCAAAGAACAATCTCAGAAATAGCAGCGATACTGGAGTGAACATGGGATACAGGGCTCACAGTAAGAAAAAATCTGGTATGAGCTTAACTGCTTATTTTCTTTGTTGCTTGCAGGACTGAATGGAGCTACTGTAAACAGACAACCTACTGTAAATAACTGAGGTTCAATGAACAGAATCTCACCTTGATGGATATGAAGGTTTTGGTGCAGCTTGCTCTGAAATAGCTGTATCACCAACAACAGGATTTGCAACTTCATGTCTGGTAGATGATGACGCCATGCTGCTACCAAATCCACTAAGTAATGCTGCTGTTTTGCCTTTGCCAGTTGCTGCTCTTTGAAGTTCCTTTGCTTTCCGCTTCATCTGTTCTTTTGCTTCTATTTCTTGTGTCTATGATAGAATGGATGAAGTCATCATTTTGGTTTACCTTTTCAGTTTTGCCAGACACCAAAAAAGAGTGAAATAAACTAACATGGTAGCACTGGATGAAGAAGGCAAACTAGCATGGTAAGGTAACACTGGACCAAGAAGACGATCAAAGATTTAGATTACTGTAGAATTATACACTGACAGCTGTTCAGGACAATATGTCAACATTCTTTGCATGTGACACTGTAGAAACTTTCAAAATTTGTTTGAAGACCCATTTAATTAAACAGTATTTCATTGAATAAATTGAATAACTTACAGTATATTCTTTAATGATACCTTGTAAAATTTGTATCTTTTTAGCATATTCTAGACATTAAGTGTTTTTTAAATTGTGGTGCCTATATAAGCCCCAAGGATATACAGTATGGTGCAATACAGCTTATATCATCATTATCATTATTATTGGTGGGTATGGCTTTGAGGCCTTATCCTATAACTTTGTGTGCAGTTACACAGGGCGAAAGGGCGGACGGAATCCCATATCCTATCATGTTATTCTTTATTCTGTAGTGAGCAAAGTGCGGCAGGGTCNGCTTCATCTGTTCTTTTGCTTCTATTTCTTGTGTCTATGATAGAATGGATGAAGTCATCATTTTGGTTTACCTTTTCAGTTTTGCCAGACACCAAAAAAGAGTGAAATAAACTAACATGGTAGCACTGGATGAAGAAGGCAAACTAGCATGGTAAGGTAACACTGGACCAAGAAGACGATCAAAGATTTAGATTACTGTAGAATTATACACTGACAGCTGTTCAGGACAATATGTCAACATTCTTTGCATGTGACACTGTAGAAACTTTCAAAATTTGTTTGAAGACCCATTTAATTAAACAGTATTTCATTGAATAAATTGAATAACTTACAGTATATTCTTTAATGATACCTTGTAAAATTTGTATCTTTTTAGCATATTCTAGACATTAAGTGTTTTTTAAATTGTGGTGCCTATATAAGCCCCAAGGATATACAGTATGGTGCAATACAGCTTATATCATCATTATCATTATTATTGGTGGGTATGGCTTTGAGGCCTTATCCTATAACTTTGTGTGCAGTTACACAGGGCGAAAGGGCGGACGGAATCCCATATCCTATCATGTTATTCTTTATTCTGTAGTGAGCAAAGTGCGGCAGGGTCATCAGGGATTGCTGCAGGATTTCCAAATTTTGTTTGCCTTCTCAGGGCTTTCAGTCTATGAAGAGACCTACATCCAATATGCTTTTTACTTAATCAAATAAAGACACTCTGTTCCCCTGAGGTACAGCAAATATCTTTATTCTTTTAAGCTTATTTTTTCTCTTCTCACTAGGCATAGTAATCGCAACCTTTAGTTCAAAAGTGTAAAATTCAATTTCATCTTTCTCTTACCTTGTACAGTATACAGTAACTACTTTGGCTGCTCTCTTTTCAAGTCAATTCTGACAAAGATTTTGATTGAAATGTTTTCACAGCTATGGTTTTATCTTACATTTTTAGATATTCATAGTGGTTTAGTTTTCATACATCATTATCACTATAATAGACCTTTTAGCTATTCTACAAAAGAGCCTGGATCGAGCGTTATTTTTACACATTGTTATATGCGACGTTCGATCGAGTGCCGTTTGAGCTTCTATCACTTTTTNCCTTTAGTTCAAAAGTGTAAAATTCAATTTCATCTTTCTCTTACCTTGTACAGTATACAGTAACTACTTTGGCTGCTCTCTTTTCAAGTCAATTCTGACAAAGATTTTGATTGAAATGTTTTCACAGCTATGGTTTTATCTTACATTTTTAGATATTCATAGTGGTTTAGTTTTCATACATCATTATCACTATAATAGACCTTTTAGCTATTCTACAAAAGAGCCTGGATCGAGCGTTATTTTTACACATTGTTATATGCGACGTTCGATCGAGTGCCGTTTGAGCTTCTATCACTTTTGTGCACATTGAAAAATTCTACAAAATGGAGCAAAATATCGTTCGATTCTGATTCTTTTCAGAATAGCTAAAAGGTCTATTACAATTACTATAATTATCATAATTCATTATAATTACCATAATTATCATAATTATCATTGCAGCTTCAACACCAACTTACCCTTCTAACTGCATTAATAACCCTTTCTTCATGACTGTCCATCTCAATGAATGTTCTAATTTGTGCCAGATTGACATTTTCTCTGTATCCAAGAGCAACTATTTCATCAAACGCGAACAACAATTGAAATGAATTTTCAAGAATCTCTGATTCTTCCAAGATCTTGCAGTATTCAGGGACCTGCAAATATGAGATGAATAACTTTCAGTTCTTGAGAAATGCTTAAGTGAGAGGAGCTCAAAAAACTTACGTGCATTGTTTTGCTAAAGATATTTATTTATAAAGTTGTTGATTGAATGTTCCGTTGTTTGATTAATGTCTTCTTCTGACCTCAGACTTAGCCTATAAAAAAACTAAAATCTTAGCAATTTTTGGTATTAAAATCATTCATTTATTATATTATCGTTTAAAATTGCTATAGTACCACATGCAATGAACATACTTTTATTTAATTAAAAAGTATGTTCACTTGGGTCTGCGCACAGGCTAAATTTCACTGTACTGTAAAAGTGACAAAGTATTGCTTTTCTGAAATTTTTGGCATGTTTATCAAAGATAACAAAATAATGTTCTGTTGTGGCATAATGGGACAGATGAAAGGACACATCTTTTCATTCCAAAACAATGTGCAGAGTACCCTTGCTGATCAAGGAAGCTTTCAATATAGAAATTCAGTTGACTGGGCTGAAAGAAAAATTTGGCTACCATTTGGAAGGTTATGCAATAATACTTGCATGTATTTGCCATGGTACGATAAACAATCCCTAGATGAAACTGGATAGAAAATCAGAGCAAACACGCATTGAGAAAATGACTACACTATGTTAGGTAACAATAATCACACATCATAGCAGAATATACTGTACTTACCACTCTTGAGAAAAGCCTTAGAGTTTCAAGGTCTTCTAAAATGTTGCTTGCTTTAGTTGTGATCAGCAGCATAAATAGTTTATCCAGGGGTTGGTAAACATATCTGACACTTTCTGTTTCAACAAATGTGTGTTGCTTTCCAGTGTTCATGAGTTTTGGAAAAGCAGNAAAAGTGACAAAGTATTGCTTTTCTGAAATTTTTGGCATGTTTATCAAAGATAACAAAATAATGTTCTGTTGTGGCATAATGGGACAGATGAAAGGACACATCTTTTCATTCCAAAACAATGTGCAGAGTACCCTTGCTGATCAAGGAAGCTTTCAATATAGAAATTCAGTTGACTGGGCTGAAAGAAAAATTTGGCTACCATTTGGAAGGTTATGCAATAATACTTGCATGTATTTGCCATGGTACGATAAACAATCCCTAGATGAAACTGGATAGAAAATCAGAGCAAACACGCATTGAGAAAATGACTACACTATGTTAGGTAACAATAATCACACATCATAGCAGAATATACTGTACTTACCACTCTTGAGAAAAGCCTTAGAGTTTCAAGGTCTTCTAAAATGTTGCTTGCTTTAGTTGTGATCAGCAGCATAAATAGTTTATCCAGGGGTTGGTAAACATATCTGACACTTTCTGTTTCAACAAATGTGTGTTGCTTTCCAGTGTTCATGAGTTTTGGAAAAGCAGACAGAAGTCCCTCAATGCGTGACTTTGTCATTTCAACAAACTGCCTCGACAGTAAAGCTGAAATCAAAGAAAATAAGAAATCTATAACGAAAAGTGGTTTTTGGAGCCATGACAAGTGAACAAAACAATTTGCTTGATACAAAATTGTGTTCATTTGACCACACCACTAACAGTACTGGGCAGAAACTCTTTGAACTCACAAAATTTTCTTCAAAACATTGCCGGATAAATTTTGCATCAATAGACCTTTTAGCTCATTCTAAAAAAAGAGTTTGAATCAAATGTAATTTTACATATTTTGTAGAATTTTTGAATGTGCACAACAGTGACAGAAGCTCCATGCCATTCAATTGCATTCTTTGTCTAAAAATGTGTAAAAGTATTCCTGGATCTAGACTCGTCTTAGAAAGGATAAAATTTCTATCTACTTTTGACAAAATTTTTATTTAAAAAAATTTAAATAGAAAAAAATGATGATAATAATAAATAATATTGAAATTTTTTTATGACCAATTTACAATGCATGACAGTATTTGATACTGACCCGTTGCATGCTGCAGTCGCAGTTTGCGACCAGACTAATTCTCATTCGCAAGCTGCAGTCACAGAGTTACGACTTACGATCGTAATTCTTTTTCTCGTATTTTTTATCTCTTCCTTGCACAAATCTGGGCGAAAACTGGACTAAGTTTTTCCTCAAGCAATGAGAAATTGTTTCCAACCAAAAATTATGGTCATAAATTCTGGTAGCTATGCGTTGCTAGGGAGCATATTCCTATCATGCATTGCGTGAAATGAGGTCCGCCATCTTTTCCGGAATCGTCTAGAGAGCTACACAAAATATGATACCTTTTACCAAAATAGCTACTATGAATATCACAAAGTTGCAAAAAATTATTGAAAGAAACAACTAATGTTAACAAACTAGATTTCTATTTAACTACTTTGATATCTTTCTGCATCATGAAAGCTTTGACAAAAACAACCTCAGTTATCTTTCACCAAACTATCGATTGTTTAAAACCTTATTTTGTATTTTTTACTCATCTGGTATAAGTAATATATACATACAGAATGTTAAAATTACCTTTGCCATTTTTGGAGCAAATAGCTGCAGCTAGAAGCACCTATTGAGAATAAAAAACATATCTTTATAATTCAGTAAGGTACCAAATTCTTAGGGCAGGTCCGGGGTTGGTATGATTGATGATAAAATACAAGATAATGCTGCTATGAATGATGTACGATACTTTTTTCCACTATTTTCCGCCTTCCCCTTGTGAAATTACGTATTCAAATAAGCAATTTGAGCGAAGTGACGTCATATCGCGCAAACGAAAACGAGGCTGTGTCATTGTTTTTCGCCTCTTTATTGTTGCAAGCCTCTTTATCGTGTACTCATGCATTGAAAATGACACAATAACACGATAAAGAGGCTTGCAACAATTAAGAGGCTTGCAACAATTAAGAGGCAAAAACAATCACACAGCCTCATTTTTGTTTGCACGATATGACGTCACTTCACTCAAATTGCTTATTTGATATCTTCTATCAATGATCCACATATATTTAAACATGATACAGTATGTTTCTTTCATTACTTATAAGGTATAAAATGACACACTGAAAAATTTCCTACTGACTTACACTCTCCACGCAACATTATTTTAAATCTTGCCTAAGAGCAATGATATTGAGAGTTTCATTATCTTTGATTCTACAATCATAGTTCTGTGTTTCTTTCCTGACATTTGTGACCAAAATAGAAGTTTGATAGACAAAAAGACATTAATCAGATTATCATCAAGTGCATTTAGCAGTATGCTTCAAAATCAGGGAGCCCTAAAACAAGCTAAATTTCCTGAATTGAAAACAACATCAGTTATATCTGGGAAAATAATCTGGTCTTTGATCTACACGTGTTTTTTATGAGAAACTAAGGTCTGGGGCTGGTATGCAGTTTCTTAAATTTTTGGGCCATTTCACTACCAAAAGTTTTTTACATGTTTCTTGTATGCCAGAAGTGTAGAGTTAATTTTGTTTTGTCTAAAGGGCTCCCAAATTACTTAATAAGATCTCAAAACAAGTAAATAACATAATTCACACTCAAAATAATGTCCAAACAGTTACTATAACTGTACAATGTCAAAAAATTTTGAGTGCGATAGGAAAATTGCAAATTACAAAAGTTTCTTAGCTTTTTAAATTCAGGTAGGGTTGTTTCTTAACTTTTGAAAAATTGAGCCTACCATTTCTTAAAAGCGGTTTCTTATTA
>REGL01000909.1:56812-73401 GCA_004194395.1 Aurelia aurita complex sp. Pacific | reverse complement strand
ACTAAGTCAGATTCGAAAATACCGGCTCTAGTGAAAAAATATAAAGATTTGTTTAGCTTCAAGAATTGTTCCCTTTGCTTTTGTTGCGAAAGATTTGATTCAAGAACAGGAAAAGTTTGCTGGGCAACTTGAAATCGATCCTTTGCCAGTTAGTTGCATGTGCTCCAAATCTTCGTTCTTTTCTGGGTTTTACCATTATTCAAGTACCGTAAAAGCTCCATTTAGCCCTCCCTCTCTAACAAGCCACTGCTTTACATGCCAAATTTTTAATAAGCCTCTTCTTGTTATTAAGCCCCCTATTAAAATGCCAGCGGTTTCCAGCTGAGCATGTCTGCATATTAATTTCTATATGGTTTGCAACAAGGACAGATTTTGTAAGACAATAGCATGAGTTGCTTTTGATCGAATACAAACAAATAACAGTATAAATAATCATGCTTTGAACAAAGTTTATTTTGTGCGACGTTTCGGGCTTAAACCCATTATCAAGTGAAGTAAGATTAATGGAACGTGAGATAAAAGAAGAATAAATTCGAAAGATAGAAATCGAATTTAAGGGATATGACTGGTTACTGCACAAGAAAATAATCCTGAATATGTTTAATCAATCTGAAATTTGGATCAAGTTTGTAATGTCAGAAGCCATAAAGCGTAGTTCACGTTAAAGTCCATATCAAATTAGATGTCACCTGGATTTGCGATAACGCAAAATTCCTTTGCAAAACACTTCTTATTGGTGTTATTCGCGGGCATTTGCAGGTGACATCTAATTTGAGACAGACTATAGTTGATTGGTCGTCTTCGCTAAATATTTATTTTTGTCCCAGAATTTGGAGCACTTGAAAAAGAACTTAAAGACATGGCAAGTGGAAATTTTTTCTAACTTTGTACAATTTCATCTTACGAATTTGGGTCAACGGGGTAATTTGGGACTATTTGCTAGAGATCGAAATAAAGCACTAGAAATTATTCAATATTTCTTCGACACCACTTAAACAACTCCTAAAAGTATACAGAGTTCACTACCCATCGAGCCTTGAATCGAACTTTGAACTGACGATCGTTTTAATGACGAAAAGAGCTAATAGGCCCAAATTACCCCGTAGACCCAACTTACCCCACATCAGCTTACCCTATTTACCAAATTGGAAAGGACAAGATCTGAGATTAGATTAGATTCGACATTCACACCATCAACTATGGTTTAAAGATATGAAATGCAAATAAGTTTTTTTTCCGATTAACTGAAGTCTTTTCACATCAAGCCTTGAACGCGTTGCCAATGGTAAAAGAAAAGTAATCTGGTAGTTCGTGCGTGTCGTCTGTAGAATTATGTTACAGTAGACTTGCTCCAAGTCTTTTTCAGAGGAGATGCGAAGGATCGAAAATTGAAAACGAGGCGGGACGGGGGTCTTCCTCCTTATTTTCTTTCCCTTACCCCGTCCCGCGTCGTTTTCAATTTTCGCTGCTTTGCATTTCCTCTATAAATTACTAACGAAGAGTCACTGACGAAGAAAAGAACGGAGAATCACTGGTGAAGAAAGGAAATAGACTTGGAGCAAGTCTAATGTTACAGTAACTCAAATAATGTTAGCTTAAATTTTGTCACAGCATATCGTGCTCATCGACCCCTGTCACACGCAGCAAAAAAGAGCAGGAAAATACTTGGAAATTTAATCACACGATATATCCATATGAACCTTTAGAACTCATTTCTTTCAGAGTTTTAATGTTTCGATGCGTACCATATCACATCATTTAGCAGAAACTTCACATTCCAATTTTCTTCTTTAGGCTTTATCAGAAAAGGATAAATCGCTCTCACAATCAGCCCCAAATGTAGAAGGTAAGGCCAAATCTGAGCTCAATACTCTTTTTCTTGCTAAACCTTTGGCTGTTTATCAATAAATGAACAAAAATACATATTTCTTCAGACAAATGAAGATCATCATTTTCTCGAACTTTTCGGTGAATATATGTTTAAAATCTATAACAAGGACTGCAAATCCATACCGAATCTCAAAATGGATAATTCATTAAAATACCTCCACACAACTTACCAAATTCTGATTACAATACGTATTTTAGCTACTCGTTTACATACTATCGTTTATCGTCACCATTATTGTCAAGCTTTATGATTGTTAGTAAAATAGAAATTANCCAAATCTGAGCTCAATACTCTTTTTCTTGCTAAACCTTTGGCTGTTTATCAATAAATGAACAAAAATACATATTTCTTCAGACAAATGAAGATCATCATTTTCTCGAACTTTTCGGTGAATATATGTTTAAAATCTATAACAAGGACTGCAAATCCATACCGAATCTCAAAATGGATAATTCATTAAAATACCTCCACACAACTTACCAAATTCTGATTACAATACGTATTTTAGCTACTCGTTTACATACTATCGTTTATCGTCACCATTATTGTCAAGCTTTATGATTGTTAGTAAAATAGAAATTAGTTGTAGAAAAGTAGAAGTTTAGACCATGTACCTATTAGATATTGTGTCTTATAAAAAAAGAAAAAAGATAAGCACGCTGGTCGCCGACCAAAACTTCTGCAGTGCAAGACGGGCTTAAGCAAAAAATGAAGAAGCTTGTAGTACTAAAACGTGCACATTTTCATGTTAAATTAAGGAACTTTTAATACTATGGGCTGATCCACGTTTCTTATGAAAGATAAAACTTATAGCTACAAACTTCCCTGCATCATGACTCACATTAGCTGCATTTTGTAAATTGAATAACTTTGTTTTCTTTCTTGTAGCTTTGAAGGGAGACATTTCACAAACGTAAGTACAGGTTCCACTGTTTGCTAGGTTAATCCTTCACTTTTAATTCGTTCTCTCTTTCTTGGACCTTCGCAACTCTTTCCATTTAGCATTATCATACACTGCTCGTTGTTTTAGTTTGTTTGTCGCTTTTTCTGTTGACTTGTTTCTTTGTTGAATAACCCTGGTAAGACCCGTTTCTGGATTTGCCTGGCTTTTGGGGTGTTATTTAACCAAATTACTGCCACGAACAAGGCCATGAGAACCCAAGTTTGGAGAACCCAGGGCCGTAGGAAGCAGCTTCTGATTGGGGGGGGGGGCAATTGTTCTTAAAACAATAGAGAACAATACATTTAATTAATGCTTGTGACGTAGCACCATTGTTTTCAAAATTATTGGGGGGCTTCAGCCCCCTTGCCCCCCGCCTCCTAGAGGCCTGGAATCAAATATTTCATTTGAATTATTAGTCATGGCAAAGGGGCCTCGGAGGCAGGCACGTAGTTGCAAAATATTTTATGATAAAAGATTTTACGTATTTATCGTTTGTGCAGGATAGTCATTCCTGCAAGGAAAACCAAAGTGAGCAGAATTTGTTACGAGGCACCGAAGCAGCCAATTTTGCCACCAAGCCAGGACCAAGATGGCGTTGAACAAAGCTCGATTGCTGATATATTAGACAGTTTGAAGCTCACCAAATATTATCCATGTTTTGAAAAAGAAGATGTGGATATGGACACGTTTCTTACTTTGACGGATGAAGACCTTAAGCACATTGGTATCGAGTAAGTGAATTTTTTACTGGCTACGTATCAGTAAGTTGATTAAATTAGAGCAAGGAAATGACATACAGGCCCAAGGGCACCCATCTTGTAGGAACTGTGTTTATTTCCAGTTCTGTTTTTATGACATAGGACACAGAGTAATTGCTGTCCTGTAATGATTTTCAAATTCTAACGCCTGTTAGTGTTGACCAATCAAAAATCCTCCTGTCTGGTTCCCTGTGGTCATCTCGTATAACAGTTGAACTCGTATTACATCAACACCGGGATTTGAAACTACAACATTGTTTTCAAGGCATCCTCACAGGACAGCAATTACTCTGTGTATTTGTCATGAAATAAGTATGTGACGAAAACAGTACTGAGAATAAACACAATTCCTGCAAGGTAGGCGCCCTTGACAGGCCTAACATCAAAATTTAGTGCAGACAGAAGGACTAATCAATATTTTTCCTGGTAAAAGATTGACCAAATAGTTTATCATTTTACATCAAACAGCACGAGGAACAAGGGGGTGGGGCAACAGGGGTTTTCTTACCATACAAAATGTATTTAACGTTCAGTTGTATTTGTATTGTTTTGGGACTACACAAAGCTTTACCAAATTCATAGCTGTTTCCGAAGTGGTCAAAGGGTCTGTTTTATCCAGCATTTCTTGCACGTGCCGTCTCTTGGTTTTCCTTTGTTGTCACCATTTTCATGGGCCATGAAAAAGGCGGCAACAAATGCCAACCAAGAAGTGGCACACGTGCAAGGCATGCTGGATGAAACAGACCCTTTAATCTAATTTCCGTTCAACACGGATTGAGTTTTATCTGTAGGAATACATTTATGTCATATACATACTGTACACAGCCAAGAAGCGGAACCTTGCTCAATGAGACCAAGCATCAAGATTAAGCGCCTGTTTACATGAGCCCGGTAAAACCTGCGTGTGACAGGTCTAAAAAATTAGCCTATTGTATTTGATGATCTCGGCACATGCGTGGACATTGTTTAGCTGGAGAATAATTGGGTGCGTGGGCGTTTTCTTTGTCTTATCCATTGTCTTATCTCCGTTTGACTACGTTCTTTCACTTTTGAAAAACAACCCTGCGACGGATGGAAAACTGAGCGATGATATAACAAGCAGCGTCTCTTAAGGCTGATTTCCAGTCAGTGGAATTTTCCGAGCGGGCGGAATTTCTATTGTATGCGAGAGAAAATGTCGCTCTGGAATTGAATAGAAAGTTACGGCTGAGCGACCTTTTATTGTCTAAAATTCCGCCCGTTCGGGAAATTCCACTGACTGAAAATTAGCCTTTACAGAATCCTCATCTTCTGATGATGTCCTGTAGATATTCAACATTAGCATAAAAATTTGCTGTTGGTTATGAAAATCTGAATGNGAAAAACAACCCTGCGACGGATGGAAAACTGAGCGATGATATAACAAGCAGCGTCTCTTAAGGCTGATTTCCAGTCAGTGGAATTTTCCGAGCGGGCGGAATTTCTATTGTATGCGAGAGAAAATGTCGCTCTGGAATTGAATAGAAAGTTACGGCTGAGCGACCTTTTATTGTCTAAAATTCCGCCCGTTCGGGAAATTCCACTGACTGAAAATTAGCCTTTACAGAATCCTCATCTTCTGATGATGTCCTGTAGATATTCAACATTAGCATAAAAATTTGCTGTTGGTTATGAAAATCTGAATGGAGTAACTGATTCATTATTTTTCAGCAAACTTGGGCCCAGAAAGAAACTAATCAGCTTCATTACAAAGCACTGTAAATCAAGAACAGTGGATAATAAGGTAAAGCAAAAATTTTCGTTTTGTAGACGCCACAAACTGTAAGTACAGTAGTTAAAGAGCCATTGTCACCCAGGGTCCTTTGCGGGCATGCTGCAGTTTCAGACTGTCTGAAAATCAAATGTGGCATTAGCGGGAAGTATGGACCCGCAACTGCAGCTATCGAGCTTACAGGTATAATAATTAATAATAATTAGAATTAGCCGCTTCCAAATTTGGAAGCAATTGGCAATCATTGACTGTTACAGTGTCACTGTTTCAGTTGATCTTTCATCAAGAGTTACTTTTTTCATCCTTTCGAAGCAGTCAGACAGGAATTGTCCTTTACTTATGTTACTTGACAGTATGGTTTATATGGTAAGTTACATAAAGTCAACTTTTTATATCAATTAAACTTCTGCAGTGTGGATCCATACTCTCTCCTTTTTTTTCGATAACGAAAATATCATTCTAAGGATGCTCACTATTGTCTTATTACACTGCTGCTAAAGATTAAAATTGAGATACGAGGTCTTACTGTACGATACCAGTTGCTTTGAAGATTCGCCGATGGTTTCTGCACAGATGCTGCAACACCGACATCAGATCATCAGATCAGTGATGGCTGCTGTGGTTGTTGCTGTGTTGCACTAATTAATCTTTGTTTCCCTGTGCACAAACTGGTTTCAGTTTCAGTTTCTTCACTCTCTACTTAGGCCAAATTTAATTTTCAGACACTCTGAAATTGCACCGTGCAAAGGCAATGGCCGTGGATGGCAATGGCTCTTTAACTAATAAAAGACCAGCAATGTATTGGTTAAAGCTTGTCGTATCAAACAAAAGCTGACATGGATATGTTGAACACGACAGCAATTTAGTAGACTCAAATGAAGTGTCATATTTATCAATAATTGACGGACCTTCTATCGACACGATCTACGATCCATAATCAGCCACACAGAAACTGGACTAAATTTGCGATTACTGGTCTTGTGATAACTAGTAATCATTGCAATTAGTCTGAAATCTTATGATGAAAAGATCAAATTTGATGCATTTATGAATTAAGCTCTTGCTAAAGTTGCAAAAGTATGTGCCACCCGTTTTTTGTCGCGTATTTAAAGAAGTTAAAGTAGTTTCTTTTCTTTTATCATCTTTATTTAATGGCCTCGGGGTAGACACAGCCTTTTGCTCCCTGGGGTTGATTGTCCTAGTAGTATTGTAGAGTAATCTTGTAAGTAATGTAGTTCGTAATGTGTATTGTAAATTTTATTTGAAATATATTATATAAAAATAAAAAAAAGGATGTGCCAGACGATTTAGATTTGAAAGCCTATAAACTATTTTCTTTCGGCTTTACCGCAAACATTGCTGGACAAGCATTTAGTTCCAAACTCCTATAAAACACCTGTTTCCTAAAGTCTCTCACAATTAGAAACGTCTTCTTTATTTCTTTAGGATGATGATGCTTCTGCTGGTAAAGATGCCGAGGGTGCAATTCAACAGGTAACATGGTTGCCTCAAAGGATGGGCTTTCTTTTTAATTTTGGGGCCAATCCTCGCAGTAAAGTTTCCTAGAGAGTTTCTTAAAGGACAAGTCCGGGGTTTCTACAATTAATGTCAAAAAGCAACCTTACCAACTGCCAAGCATTGCTTGTACCTTTTTTCCGGGTCTCGATGTCTTTTTCTGTTGTAAATTCGTACAGCATTTTTCGTAAGTTAGGCCCAATGTCGTCGCCATTTTGAAAACGCGATGAAATGGCTAGGTTTATGGAGGTTCGATTGTGACGTCGGAAATTACTTGAGAGTTCTATANTTTCTACAATTAATGTCAAAAAGCAACCTTACCAACTGCCAAGCATTGCTTGTACCTTTTTTCCGGGTCTTGATGTCTTTTTCTGTTGTAAATTCGTACAACATTTTTCGTAAGTTAGGCCCAATGTCGTCGCCATTTTGAAAACGCGATGAAATGGCTAGGTTTATGGAGGTTCGATTGTGACGTCGGAAATTACTTGAGAGTTCTATAAGAAAACAGCCTCGTTCAGGTCGAAGGCGAAATGGGTGAAATTACGTCATGAATAATGACGTCATTTCGCTCATTTCACAGATTTAAATACACAATTTCGCAGAGAAAAGACAAAGAAGGTTGGAAAAAAGTACTACACACCATTCACAACATTGTGATCTTTCATTTTATGAACATTTATTCCGACCCCGGACTTGTCCTTTAACATAAAACTAATTTCCTCAATTTATGATAACGCATCAAGGACCAGGACAGCCTTTGGGTCCTTCGAATTGCCAGAACCAAATCATAAACAAGGATTATACTTTTTAGTATCATATGGTGTTGTAATGCACTGTCTGATTACCATTTTGCAGCTCATAACAAAATAATTGAGCATGTTTCTCAAGTTTGAGTTCAACTCTGATTGGTTCTTGTCGTGTTTCGTAATATTCTTGAAGAACCCCTTACACTATTTTATAAGCACTTTCTAATGAAACAGAAGTAAAATTATCACAATTGAGAATAATGCTCCCTTTGTTCAACAATGCTCTAAAACTGGAACTGTCATGCAATGGTCATTTTGTGAAGGGGCAAAGTAAAACCGGTAAATTTAATGCTCAGCTTCAAAGTCCGGTGTATTTCTTTAAGATGATTGAAAGTTTTTAGTGAAGTTTCCAATAATTTTCCTCCAGGCGCATGCTTATGTGGAATACCTTCAAGCACAATTGTACAAGGAAAAGCAAGGTCGACACGAACTTGAATCGTATTTTGTTGCAGAAAGAGGCCGTTTAGACCAAATTCAGAAGAGCGCCAAACAGATGAATAAAACACTCAACGAAACGGCATCGCTGCTTGATACATTGAGGTATGTATTTTTTATTGTTACACATTTCAGTTGCATTCATTCAGTACTTTATTCAAAGTAGGCTGGAAAAATTTCTGGCTTTTCAAAACTCGCTTAAGCCTTCTATGCATGCCGCATCCAGGCATGGGATCCTTATAGCGTCTCTGCCGAAGGATATCAAAGAGAGTTCCTTGGTCAGGTCTCTGGAAGTTCACCCATCCAGGTTTTGACCTCACACGACTGAGCTTAACTTCAGTTACCTAACGAAAACTATATAAGCTGCTTGGTCCCTCACCCCTCAGTACTCAATTCACCCCACGTGGATGGGTGCACGCGACTGCTTACCAGCAGGAAACCTTGACTGATTAACAATCCCTTGTATCCCTGTGGTAAACCTTGCTCAACAGGGACTCATAACGCAGCAATGAAAAAGATGGCCCTATTTTGTGCATACATCAATTCAATCATTGCATAGGTTAGTTTTCAACCGCCATCTCATGCAACCAATATATCATATTAAGAAAACACTTAGCGAGAAAGATAAAGAACTTTTCTGAATTCATGCCATTAAATCTTGTGGCGTGGGACTAAATTGGGCTAAGTTTTTAGTGTATGACTAACTGGTGAATAATCGTGAGAATGTTCTAAGTTGAAACAGCATAGGTCTCAAATCTTTCAAATCTTTAAAGCTGTGGGTGTAAATTTGTATGAAATTTTTATCTTTATTGAATGGCTTCAAAGGAACTTATGGTACTTTGCTGTAAATCTTCTGTGGAAATTATTTGATTTCTTGATTTTTTTTTCAAAATGGCGGCAATTTAATTATTTTTAAAAAACTCATGGGAAATTTTGAAAAAGTTTAAATCATCTTAAATTCTAAACCACTAGAGGAAAAATGATATATCCTTCAAGAAAATCATAGTTTATGAAGGTCTACAATATGATGGCAAGCAGCAACCTCGTCCCCAGGGCCTTTTGTCATATTGGGACGGAGACGAAAAGGAGCTGTCTGTCCCAATATGGCAACCTTTTCAAGGCAAGCAAAATCTGTAGCTTTTCTGGTTTAGAATTTAGAATTTGATGACGTCATACCTCCAAATTTAATAAATGCAGCCATTTTGAAACTAATCAAGATATCAATAAATTTCCACGGCAGATTTACAGCAAAATCCTTAAGTTTCTTCAAAGCCATTTAATTTAAAAAAAGCTGTAATAGAATGTTACACTGATCTTTTTAACGATTTGAACCCTACGTTAGTTGAAACCGGCCTTCATGAAAGGGGCTGTATAAGCTAAACTTCCAAAAACCATGAAGGTATTTTCTAAAGGTTTGAACTGTGTAAGTTAGCCAGTGCAACCAGATTTTTCATACCATCAACAATTTTAGAGATACAGCTGGATTCTGAACCATACATTTCAGTTGTGTCAAGCCTATGAATACGCTAAAGCCCACTGCAGGCTTCAGAAATTCTATGACATGCGCCCTTTTTTTCCTAAATCTTGCACAGCCCTGCAAGGACATGCCTTAAATACGGTGTTACTATGATTGATGATAAAATAGAAGATGATACTGTTATGAATGTTGTATCGTAGTTTATTCCACCATTTTTTTGTCTTTTCCTTGCGAAATTACGTATTCAAATAAGCGACTTGCGCGTAGTGACATCATCATGCGTAGTGACATCATAGAATTTTTTCGAATCAAAATGCAAGAAATTATACACCATTCGTAAGCTTTTCAGACGCTCTTTTCAACTATGCAAATCTAGAGTTAATACAACGCCTCAGTCAAAAGTTATTGAAGTATCTAGGGACATTAAGCCCTTCCGTGACGTCATCGATCACGTGGCATTCGAAACTTTTCAGAAATGGCACATTGTTTTAAATGCATTCTAATGGCCTATTCTAACAACACAAACCTGAAAAACTTTAGTTAGGCACTTGCTGAGATAGATGGTTAGCTTATTTTCCCCGCCTAATACCAACCCCCGACATGTCCTTTAACCACTAACTTGTTACTTTCTTTATAGAACCACTTGCAACACAACAGCAGAACAGCTCACATCCATGCAAAAAGATCTATCATCTGATCAAAAGACCGAGAATGTAAAAGAGGCTGCAAGTTTCCATCAACAATCTTTGAATATCATTAATAAGATAACATCGCAATTTTCATTTGTCGTAAGGACAAGTCAGTTTTTAAATGGACTTTGTACGGATGAAGGAGCTGGTGAAAGTTAATCAAACTTTTAAATTTGATTAAAACATTTAAATTTTTCAACCTACAAAGTAGAAACTGTATATTTTCTTGTGTTAATAGCTAGTTAGGAATCAATTAACTGCATTTTCAACTTTGTTGTCTCTTTGTAACAGCTGTGTACTTAGTGTGCGATAAACGTATATACGTTTGACATAGACTCATTCATTATTTCCGTTTAGTTTTGCTCCCCTGAACTGATATGTCACTACAGCTACACTGAAGCGACAAAAACAATCATCAATCCAATTCAATGAGCAAACGTTCATCAATTCAATTCAATGAGCGAACGTGGAGGAAGTTAAATCGTGTTTCTACGCTTGACAGGCAACGACATATCGTCTTTGCACTAGTGTAAGGAGCTTATCAAGTAGTCATCTACTGTAGCTTTCCTATATAGAAACTAGTATTTAGCAAGAAATAGAAATAGAAANNTATCAATGAACGTCTAATCATGTAAAACTGTGCCTATACTATCGAGTCCTTAAACAGCATTAAACTTTGCTGCACATATCTATTATCTTTAACAGATACTGATGAAGAAATTCCAAACGTCTGAAATATTCTACTATATTTTCAATTCTCTTTGAACGATTAGTATCACTATCAACATATACAAAAACATTTTATCGCGTCTTAGTCGAGCATGTAAATTCAGTTAGGTACTGAAATTGTTTTATTCGACTCACCCAACCAATAAGCACCAATTGTCGAAAACCTTGAGTTGCAAATTATCACTCTTCGTGAAAGAAATAACATCTTCATAGAATTTGTCCTCACGATATTGACAGTCTATTTAGATTTCTTCGCACTTGTTGACTTGCTTTCTCGTTTAAACTCTCGCCTAAAAGCGAAAAATTTGAATATTATAACCGATTTTGGCACGTTTCTGCTAAGACTGATCTTTACACTATTTACAAAAAGTGGGTTCGGTGATTCTGCTTCCGAAAAATGGACTTTTGGAAGTACAATTTCTAAAATCTACTCTCTTGGGGGTCTTTTTCTTCACTGCATCTGATTTTGTACAAAGAGCTTTCAAATGTTGACACTTTACGATCTCAAAGAAGTGTACAGAAGCATGTTGGCAAGCATGAGATGGATCACTGGCCAAGCTCCGAAAGTAATTTGGAGACGGTTAAAAAGTGAGATAGTGACCATTGGACAACCGAAAACGATGACACACAATAACATTGGCTTGCTAGAGTTTATTGACCAATTTACCTCAAATATGGCGTATCAACCACCCAAGAGAGACAACGCGGCCTAGAATTCCGTCGAGAAAAAATGTTAACAGTAGATACCTGGACTGCCATCTTGGTCCAGCGTTCCAAACTCTTCCGAATGAAGGCAGCCTGGAAGGAAGAAATAAGGTTTTGATGACTAAGGTACACATGAATATATTTATATCAACAACGAAATTACGTCAATTATTTATGTCATGAATTTGACAGTTTTCGCTGGACTCCTCATGTGGCGTTGCCATCCAAAGAACACCTCCATAGGCTAATATCCTACACTACAACTGGCTTTATCTAGTTTGTCTAGCTGACTTTGAAAAAACAGAATCTCCTTTTCTAAATAATAATAATAATAATTTCTTTATTTTGGATTGGCTTCTGGTCTAGCTGAAGCTAATTAATGCCAACCAAAACTTAAATACATGTTAATAACAAAATTAAATATACAGCTTACAAGAATAATAAATAATCTACCATTACAGAAACCCTAAATTTTCGACATATTGCTTGCATAATCTACAGTTGCAATCAAAATCGTAGCTTTTAATTGTCGTTTTGAAACTGTTCAAAGTGTGGGACTCTTTTAAGGAAGATGGCATTGCATGCCATATCTTAGATCCAAGGAAACGTGCATTTTCAATACCATACCCTGTCGTGTTTGGTTTTGGTAACAAGCATGTATTCAGTTGCATAGAAGAACACTCCAAAATAGCTAATATATCTGTCTTGAGAATCAGCACCTGTGCTGACGGGCTAACTTACCAATACCGGGTGTCCCAAAATGATGTATTATCGTTTGATTGCTTACATGTCCCGATGAACCGATTTCAAAAACTTTATTTTATCCGAATGCCGAAAGGCTGAATTGTATTCAAGGATGTTGGTTGTGGTTTAGGCCGATGTCTTCATGTTGAAAAGAAGATCGACAAACCTGCTAAAATTCAAGCCTTATATGGCATGAAAAAGAAATGGCCTACTTTCCCATTCAATATTTTAGCTGTGATGCAAAAGGCTGAACTTATATGTCGTTTAGAGAGTATATGTCGTTCAGAGAATACGAATTCAGTTATTAATACTGAGTTCAGAGAATACGAATAGAGGTTCAGCCTTTTGTATCACATCTAAAACGATGACTGGAAAAATAGGCCGTTTTTTCTGATGCCATCTAAGGATTGAATTTGAGCAAGTTTATCGATCTTCTTTTCGACATGAAAACGCCGTCGTAAAACCACAACCCCATGTAAGCAATCAAACTAATACATCATTTTGGGACACCCGGTATATGAAATGAAAATGCGAAATGAATGCTTGAAAAGACAAATCTAAAGTCTGTCTCAAATTAGATGTCACGTGAGATTTGCGATAGCGCAAAATTATTCACACAAAACACTTCAATCGTTGTTATTCGCGGCCATTTTCATGAGACATCTAGTTTGAGACAGACTACATAATCTTCTTGCATATCATCCGGAGTTTACCCTTTATCTTTATCAAATGAGCCTTCCATATTTCTTATCTTTTCAAAATCGTTTCAGCGCGTTTAGGCTTAGTGCAATATTTCTTCTAGCTAATCAGAGGGAAGAGGGAGAAGTTCTGCGAATCTAAAAAAAATGATCAATTGAACTCATATTGGAATGAGTAATTTGATGAAAAAGCTGGAACATTTCTACAGAGATCTTGGTCAAATGAAAGAATACTCAACCAGTCGTCTGGTTTGTCTGTTGTGTGATCAAAATTTGCACCAACGCTTTTGGATGTAGATTTCTTCTTCTTTGATCTTTCAACTGAAATCAAGTACAAATCAGTTTCAGCAAGCAAACGGCCTTGTTTACCAATATGCTTGATAAAGAAAGTTCTTTCTCGTGTAAGAAATAGATCCACTGCAATTAAATGTTGTTGGTCATCATAGAGTCTGAATAAGATTCGTGACTAGGTGCTATTAGGGACAATCAAAACGCAAATGTTCAAAGTTTCACTCTCTTAACATTACTGTACCAAAGTCGAACATTTGTCTTGGAGAGTCCAGCAGGACAATCAATAGCGATAACTACATTTTGTAATCTGTCTCGCAGTTTACATGCCACAGAAAAAATGCACAAGGGAATACAATGCTAATGTCATATTTAGATAGGAGAGGTAGCTCGATCCTCAAGACCTCAAAACTATATGGAACCAAGCTTAACTGGTGTCATGCTCGCGAAGTAGCATTTCTAAATAGAACTATCGTGCCTACCATGAGCTTTGAAGTCATCCAATGAAGGTCCAATTTCAGGTGACGTTCCGATCTGTAACAATAAGATAGTCGTTAAATAGAGAAAAAACTGATCGATAATCCATGAACTTAGACTTCGCTGGTACTCTAAAGACGATCTGTTTTGGCAATTACTTTCACCAATGGAAATTCAGAGATGAACCGTTGACATGGTCCGGCATAGGGGATACATTACATGTACCATGTTCGATCTTGAGGCTTTTGGTATTTCAACGGTCCCATATTACAGGTTTTGAGACAAAGAGCAGCCTCTTTGTTGATGATTTTAGCATAAAAAGGATCAAACTTGATTCCAGAATGCATATCAGAAATAATCGTAAAGTTGCACATTTTGCTTAAATTAGATATAAACTAAGAAGAGTGTAGGAAGGCAATCGTTTCGACATGCAGTATGTAACCGCAAGAGAGACACAACGCTACGTACAGGGAATAAATTAAACAATCTATTTGTCACAATGAAACTAAAGTAATAAATCTACCTACTTCATTCGATCCTGCCTCTTCGTCGTTTCGCAACCATGGCGGTACTGCTCCTGTTGGAGAGAAAAATTTGCTCAAGATACTTAATTCTGTGGACGTAATTATACGCAATGCTGTAAACATTATTTGTCTTTCTGCAAAGCTGTACCAATGTGACGAATGACAAGACTCACGCTTTTGTCTCATCACTTTCGCTCATTGAATTGAATTGGTGTTGTTGTTGTCGCTTTAGTGAGGGACTTATTTCCAAACTCTTCTGAAAATGGCAAAAAGTTCCTGCGTTGCCAATTTTATGGAACCGACTAGATGTGGCGACACATCAGTTCAGTGGAGCGAAATTACACGGAAATAATGAGTCTGATAAATGACACAGGGTATGGCAGAATAATTTCAGAATTGACCATGCATAACTATCAATGTCTTTCGGTCATTGTGTGGGATTACATTTCGAATCTAGGACTCAACCAATGGAGAATCTTTTTGAATTCTAATTCAAGAAAGCAATCATAATGGCATGATGGGAAAACAATGAACATCAGCATTGGCTTAACGCAAAGCTCTAAAAAATGGTCTCAAACATGATCTCAAATTTAATTTCCCATCTACTAACTCTATAGCAATCTTTATGTGACTTAGACTGATTACAAGTCAAGTTTTGCTCTTCTGCCAAACTGATATATGGTAGGCTGTAGTCTCGTTTTGGTGAGCGATAATTGGGACTCACTGTCATTAGTCTATATGTAGCATAGCGCTCATTCGCATGAGCATGCGCGAAGATCTTAAGGGAGGTGGGCAATGGCATAACCATCATCTTCGCTGGTGCGTCTTTTGGCCTAAGCAAAGGTTTGGATTAGGAAGGAGAGTAAAATCCCCAATAACGTTGTACTGCCGGTTGCTACATTTATGGATAAAAGTGTTGAAAGATATGTAACTTACCAGTGTGAACATTTCCAGCACCTTTCCTAGACTGAAAAAGAACATTGCATTAACTTTTGATCATTAATACCGGGTGCACCAAAATAAACTATCCATTTTTGACTGGCCACGATAAACTGTACACTGGGCTGATTTCGAAGATTTATGACTTAAAAGTTTTGCAAAAAGCCTGAATGGGATGCGAGGATTTTTGTACATTTTTTCCTTTTCTAGGTTTAGAGCTATAAGCGAGTTTCTTAAAATATTCTTTTTCGAGAACACTGAAAGCGATAAAAAAACATCCATCAATTTTTCTAAAGACTCGACATGAATGGACAACGAGAAATCATTTTTGTGGTGATTTGGGGTTAGAAATCGATTAATTGTAATCTGCCTCACCAGCATGGTTCTATCGTAGGAGAGATGTAAAATTACTTTCAAGGAAAAAAGGAAACATCTTTCGTTTTCTAATTTCATTGAACTGATTTTTTGGTGCAGGTTGCGTTCCTGTGTCAAGGAGATTAAAACAACAAACAGGGAAGCGTCATGAGGCCAAACAAGCATGGACTTTTGTTGAATTTATGACACGTGGAACGGCTTGGCGCGGCATTTTATTGTAACTGCTACAGAATTCCCACTACGCTAGTCGTTGAAATAACGCTCGTGCAAAAGATTACAAATATTACGGTCCAGTGTACGATTTATCAAGGCCTTCCAAAGTGGATGGTTTATTTGGCGTGCCCAGTATAACAAAGTGATCAGTGATCAGCAATCATATATGCGAACGTCAACTCTGCAAAGTGCTCCAGAATGGCAGATTTATGGAAGAAATACCAAGAAACACAATATCTATTCATATTTTTGTCTAACCCTATGAAAACAAACAGGCTTTCCTGCAAAATCAATTGTACTTGAAACTTCGTTATTCTCAGTAATCTTTCTTGCATCAGCAGCATGATAGCATCAATTTTGAAATTGGTTGTAAAAACAAGTTGATCTAAAGATCAAATTAAAATGTGATAAAGTAAGCAAAAATTCCTGAAATTAAAACAGGTTTTGCTGGAAATTATGATAAAATCATACCAAGAAATACCTATGACCATCGTTTTTCAGCAAATATGTCGGAAAGACAGAGTAGAAATTGCATAACATGATGTCACTGTGCAAGGAAGGAAGAAAATACCAAGCGTTGGCTTATTTCCGAAAATGACGAAGGCAACTAGGAAGGGGGGGGGGGGGGGGCCC
>REGL01000909.1:35362-56755 GCA_004194395.1 Aurelia aurita complex sp. Pacific | reverse complement strand
GGGGGGGGGGGGGGGGGGGGGAGGCTCAGAGTTGCAATTTTTGGCGCCTCCGCATGCGCTTTCTGAGCTGTCTGTCCGAAAGGAATTTAGACACTGCCAAAGTTTAGAAACACTTGGCAAAACCGTCAAATCTTATCGAACGTTTATAAAGAATCTTGGGAAACCTAGTAAATAAATCAAAAATAAAAGTGCAGGCAGCAAGAGTCGGACTTACATTTATTCCACCATACTGCTGCCTTTTAACATGAGATAGCATTGGTAGAGAAGTTGCTCTTTCATCCGCCTGCGTTTCTACTGAAAGAAAAAGAATATTGAAATGATTCAAAAGTTTCTAAGAAGTCAAATAGCTAAGAATCTCATTCATGAGAATATCCAAATATGAATTGAAAGGTACTAAGGTCTGTACTATTGTTGGGGAGATGAAGTGCTGACCCTATTTTTTTGACACATTGTGTTTCAGCTTTGAGAACGAATCGACGTTGGGGCTCACGTTGTCATGTGCATCGCTGCTTTTGTTTCTTCCCTTGTTTTCAACGGTCAAGCAAACTTACTTATTACTTATTACATAAGTGAAGTAAATTGTTACTGCGCATGCAATCTGGAGCCCTTTTGGGGGGATTCCTTGAGGCTCACCACTTACCCTGTTCGTATCCTCAACAAAATAAAGGTCTTGAGATCTGGAGTTATTTTCGCAATAAATAGAACCAGGCCTTTCGCACGACCCTTGCAAAATTCGCATAGAAACCATACTTACAAACATTTTTTTCCCTTTGCAATTAATCGAGCCAAAAGTTGGCGAGCTAAGATAATTAACGAGTCAACTATCGAGCCAACTAAAGAGTTATATATCTTCACACAGCGAAACATTAGCTACAATCTTAAGGCATGGTAATGACAGTCAACTCCCAAAGGTACGCACCACGTCCTTTAGAGCTGAAACTGTTGCCTACCTTGGAAATAAACTATGACAGTTAAGCTGTAAATAAGCTATTCTTAGCATTAGCCTACTGTACTTTAAACAAGCTGATGATGATGATGATGATGATGATGATGATGATGATGATGATGATGATGATGATGATGATAATGATGTTGATTGAGCATTCATCTTTCTGCTATGCGAAATTGAAGTCTCAATAGTCTTAAAACGGACATATCCATGGTCAACATTGGCGCGAAAACTTCAAATTGGCCGGTTTAAATTGCTGTTAGCCTGTGTGCAGCATGCAGGTTAATTGCTACCACTTTTTCCTTCACAATAGACGATTACGCTAAAGATGGCGGCGAGGAACTTTTTACCTTTTTACCATGATGCACTGCGCTCTTTATTCGAATTCCTATAGAATCGTTAAAGATTCGTTATTCCAATAGCAATGCATCTTAGTAAAAAGTTCCTCGCCGCCATCTTTAGCGTAATCGTTTAGCTATTCTACAAAAGAGCCTGCATCGAACGCTATTTTCATACATTTTTATACGCGAGGCNTGCAAAGTGCTCCAGAATGGCAGATTTATGGAAGGAATACCAAGAAACACAATATCTATTCATATTTTTGTCTAACCCTATGAAAACAAACAGGCTTTCCAGCAAAATCAATTGTACTTGAAACTTCGTTATTCTCAGTAATCTTTCTTGCATCAGCAGCATGATAGCATCAATTTTGAAATTAGTTGTAAAAACAAGTTGATCTAAAGATCAAATTAAAATGTGATACAGTAAGCAAAAATTTCTGAAATTAAAACAGGTTTTGCGGGAAATTATGATAAAATCATACCAAGAAATACCTATGACCATCGTTTTTCAGCAAATATGTCGGAAAGACAGAGAAGAAACTACATAAAATGACGTCACTGTGCAAAGTAATTTAAGGAAGTGCTAGAGGAAGGAAGAACATACCAAGCGTTGCCTTATTTCCGAAAATGACGGAGGAAACTGGGGGGGGGGGCTCAGAGCTGCGATTTTTTGCTCCTCCGCGTGCCGTTTCTGAGCTGTCTGTCCGAAAGGGATTTACACATTGCAAACGTTTATAAATACTTGGCAAAACGGTCAAATCTTATCGAACGCTAATAAATAATCTTGGGAAATCTAGTACATAAATCAAAAAGAAGGGTGCAGGACAGCAAGAGTGGGACTTACATTCATTCCACCATACTGCTGCCTTTTAACATGAGATAGCATTGGTAGAGAAGTTGCTCTTTCATCTGCCTGAGTTTCGACTGAAAGAAAAAGAATATTGAAATGACTCAAAGGTTTCTTAGAAGTCCAATAGGTCAGAATCTAATTCAGAAGAAGGTCTAAACATGAAATGAAAGGTACTAAGGTCTGTTTTAATGGTCTTGAGATCTGGAACTATTTTTGCAATAAATAGAAACAGCGCTTTCGCACGACCCTTGCAAAATTCGCATTGAAACCATACTTAATATTTTCTCTTTGCAGTTAATCGAACCACAAATTGGCGAGCTGAGATATTTAACGAGGTAACTATTGAGCAAACTAAAGAGTTACAGATCTTCACGCAGCGAAACATTAGCTACAATCTTAAGGCATGATAATGACAGTCAACTTCCAAAGGTACGCACCACGTCCTTTAGAGTTGAATGAAACTGTTGCCTACCTTGGAAATAAACTATGACAGTTTAGCTGTAAATAAGTTATTCTTAGCAGTAGCCTACAGTACTTTAAATAAATCGATGATGATGATTATGATGATGATGTTGATGATGACGATGATTATGATTATGATTGAGCATTCATCTTTCTGCTATGCGAAATTGAAGTCTCAATAGTCTTAAAACGGACATATCAATGGTCAACATTGGCGCCAAATCTTCGAATTCGCCTACTTTTTCCTCCACAATAGACCTTTTAGCTATTCTACAAAAGAGCCTGAATCGAGCGTTATTTTTATACAATTTCATAAGCAACGTTTGATCGAGTTGCGTTAGAGCTTCTATCACTATTGCACACACTCGAAAATTCCACAAAATGTATCAAAATATCGTTCGATTCTGATTCTTTGCAGAATAGCGAAAAAAGTTTGTATGGCAGGAAAGGAACTTCAGCTACTTTGCTAAAATAGATTATTGCGCTAAAAATGGCGGACAAGAAAAAAATCCTCGACGCCATCTTTAGCACAATCGTCTATTCTACCGTTGTTGGAATTCTCTGAAATCTCAAAAATTTTCAGAATCAGAGGGTTTTCTCCTTTTTTAAGAAGTCAAGACAAAAATTGAAACCATCATATTACCCAAAACCTTTGACGAAACAGGGAATAATTTTCGAGAAAATCATCAGGAAAACCACAATTAGAACAGAAATATGACAAACAGAAACAGAAGGCAACATTTTCTGGAGTCATGAATGGATGCATTGGCCTAAGTTGTTCATAGGTATTAACAGTCACCTTCTTTCGTTCGAAAAGGTTCCTTATTGTGCTGCATTACACTTCTTGAATCCCTCTTGTTGGATCTAAAACGAAGATAATTCAAGATGATGAAAAATAAAGATAAGAAAAAGTTAATTTGCACTAGGGACAAAACTCTCAATGAAAGTTCTTCAGCACAAAGCCATACAATGCTTGATTCTGACGTATATAATCTGATATTGGGAAATCAAGAGCCAATTCACAGTAGCATATTACAATTCTTAAAGAATAATTCAGAAACATACAAAGACTTTGTTAAACGCTTCGATTTTCATCTTTTTTTCATCTTCAAGAAGGATGGATACGAAATGGGAGCCAGATGGGCCGTCGTCTCATGGGAAATTAAAATGACAAAACGGCAAAACCTGATGTTTGAAAACATACGTTCCCATTTTTCGAAATTCATACAGGGTTTCCTAGAGAAATTGTGCCCCGTTTCTCTGAAGATTGTGACAAAACGGCAAAAGATTCTCGCCAAACTTTTGCATGATGGTACTCTTCACATGTTCAGTTAAAGTTTGCTACCATCCCCCATGAAAATCCGTTGAAAAATGATGGAGCTATCACCTTCAGAAGACCAAATTTGCCCAGTCACTGAAACCAGCGGTCGGCCATGTTGTCTTACTATTTTGCAGCAGTAAATGGCATCATGGATTGAAAATGAAACAGCAGCCTCCAATGTCATAGTTCTCGTGAAAATTCCGATAATCCTCGGAGGGTTCCAATATTTCTGACCTCACAGAAAACATTTCTTACCTCACGTGAAGATACTTATCACTGGAAAATAGTAGGACAAAATGGCTGACCGCTGGTTTCAGTCATCAGGCAAATTTGGTCTTCTCAAGGTCATAACTCCATCATTTTTCAACGGATTTTTACGGGGGTGGTTGCAAACTTTAATTGAATATCTGAAGACCAACATCATGCAAAAGTTTTTCGAGAATCTTTTGCCATTTTGTCGCAATCTTCAGGCAAACGGGGCACAATTTTTTGGGACACCCTGTAGTACCAAGAGTACCAGATAGATTTAAATGAATCGAATTCTACTGGGTGTCCCAAAAACTACTCAGTTTCAGCATCCAAGACCAGATAAGCATTGCTTTTTCTAGGGCGTACAAATCAGTAAGTATTTTGTTATAGCTTATTTATGAATAAATATCATCATTATCATCACTCCCGTTTCAAAAATCACCAAAATTTCATTATGAAACCTATCATAAAATTTTCTTTTTGACTTCTTTTATGAATGATCCAAATATATTTTAGATCAAAAAATGAGTTGATGAAATGTTTGTTTTTGTCAACTAAAGGGTATGAAATGACAGGTTGAAAAAAACCTCATTCTGAGCTATACTCTTTTTAAGCAACATCGTAAGTCTACCCTAAGAGCCATGTTATTGAAATTTTCTAGTCTCCATCACGTCTACAATGATGATTTGCGTTTCCTTCTGACATTTGTGACCAAACCAGAAGCTTAATACACAAAGAGAAATTAATCTGTTCATCATCAATGCTTATTTGCAGTATGCTTCAAAACCAGGCCGCCCTAAAAAGAGCTACATTTGCCATTTCAACAACTATCACAAGATTAGGTATACCTAAGAACAATAATTTGGTCTTTTATCTTCTTGCCAAACAAAATTACGATTGGACATGTAATCGAATTTTGGAAATTTTTCAAACAGGAGTACTTTTTTGGGGCACTCGATACTTACAGCTGAAATACATGAAGGAGAAGGATAAAATATTTTGGTGAGTAAAATCATATTTTCATAGTAATTTCAAGTAAAATCACAACAATAATTGTGTCCGAATTGCTCATGTCTTGACATTTGACGAGAGTTTAAATGGTACAAAGTTGTACGAATAAACTATATAAAAGAAATTAAAAGAGAAAAATAAGATATTTAGCACACTGATGCCTTTCTGATTCTACAATCAGGTTATGGGTATTACAGACTTTGATAGATGGATTAACGCTTTCTAAAAATTTACATCTAGTGTGTGTGGTTACTAGTTCAGTATTACATGCCCAGCTTTTATGAACTTTTCTTCGTGAGACAGTAACAGTCTAGAGTCTTTTAATTGAATAAAAGCTAAAATTTGAAGAACGGTCCTCTTAAGTTCTCATTCTTGGTGCCACAGTTGAAAACGTGTTTAGGAAATATAGAAGGTCACCTATATACCTGTGCGTTACTCAGAAATGTGATTGTTTATACCCAGGCGTAAATTCATTGCTTAAACAATGTACGTCGCTCTCCCTTCACATATATTGCACCAGAGAAAGTACACCACATTTTTGCTTTTGCATGTTACGTGATTTCTGATTGACCAGCTTGTTCCGTTTGAAGTTGAAAATGAATCTACTGGCTAGAGGTATAAGCTGCAAAGCTTGCACTATCTATTGTTACATAAAGTGATTCATCGGGGGGTTGGGACACTTGGATTTTCTTTCGAATTAGATTTTGAGGTTGTAAGTATTGATGTGATATTAGGTGGTTGTTTGACGGCTAACAGTGGCTTGCAGTTAATCAATTTTTGTTTCGTTGCATGGTCCTGAAAGTTTTTGAGTAGTGTTGAGATGGTCTTTAAGAGGTTCTTATATTTTAAGATAGGGTAGTAGGTTGTGAATAAAGGTATCATGTCTTCCTCTTATGTTACAAGAGTAACATATACCACGAACATTGCTTGGAAACCAAGTTTACTTTGACCTTTGTTGCCGGATGCGAATAAACCTCAATATTACCTTGTCTTCACAATTCCTCCTCTCCAAACTCTTACTCCATGGTGCCTATAAAAGAGGTGTATATCTTTAGTCAAAATGAGAATAAGGTTTCAGATCGAAAAGGTAGCTTCAAATGCCTTTTTTATATGATGTTGCTCTTCAGATGTTCAAATATGCCATCCCAGTAAAAATCGATGGAAAAATGATGGAGCTATGACCTTCAGAAGACAAAATTTGCCTGATGACTGAAACCAGCAGTCGGCCATTTTGTCTTACTATTTTGCAGCGATAAGTTAGAGGCTGTTGTTTCATTTCATCCATGAAGTTATCTATCGCTGCAAAATAGTAAGAATAAATGGCCGACCGCTGGTTTCAGGCGTCGGGCAAATTTGGTCTCCTTTTTTTTTTTTTTTTTTTTTTTTTTATCGGAATTTTCATGAGAACTATGACATTGCGACAAAACGGCAAAAGATTCTCGCCAAACTTTTGAACTATGTTGCTCTTCAGATATTCAATTAAAGGTTGCTACCATTCCCATAAAAATCCGTTGAAAAATGATGGAGCTATGACCTTCAGGAGACCAAATTTGCCCGACGCCTGAAACCAGCGGTCGGCCATTTTGTCTTACTATTTTGCAGCGATAGATAACTTCATGGATGAAATGAAACAACAGCCTCCAACTTATCGTTGCAAAATAGTAAGACAAAATGACCGACTGCTGGTCTCAGTCATCAGGCAAATTTGGTGTTCTGAAGGTCATAGCTCCATCATTTTTCAACGGATTTTCATGGGGATGGTGGCAAACTTTAATTGAACATCTGAAGAGCACCACCATTGAAAAGTTTGGCAAGAATCTTTTGCCGTTTTGTCGCAATCTTCAGACAAACGGGGCACAATTTTTTGGGACACCCTGTATGCAAAATGGTCAATTTACAGCTTTCTTTGATTGATATTGATATTTATAATATAATATAATATAATATAATATAATATAATATAATATAATATAATATAATATAATATAATATAATATAATATAATATAATATAATATAATATAATATAATATAATAAGACCGATCGCATTTCATCTTAAAGACTCTGCGCCAACCAGCAGCCTTTGCACGCATTCTTTGCAAAACAAAATAAACAACATTTCCAAACCAAAGTTGGCGGCACATCCAACGCATGTATGTTGCAAAAACCCCTTTGAAAATTAGAGAAAGGGAAATATCGACTTTTGAAAGGAAGCTCGGCATTGGAAAACACAACATGTCGCATTGACAATCTAAGATTTGCTCATAAGGTGAAGACTCAAAATATATTTGTAAACAAGTGAACGTTCTAGACTTGCAATATGGGATTGACTGAACTCCATTGTGGTATAGCTTCACTGTGCAGCGGCAGATCAGATTAGCGCAGTCTTTAAGTTTATAAGGGCTCTCCCGGCTAATTTGTTTTCAATACAAAATGTTTCGGGAGTATGACATCGAGTTTTTAAACAGTAAAAATGCTTTCTTTAATTTTCTTCACTGAAAAAAAAACTTTGGACACTCAATATATTTTGGACCACAAACAACCGTGGTCACTGAAATCTCTGGGTATTTGAAATGCCCGAAAATATTGACGTCTCAAATACACGTTTTTTCTTTTATAAGAAACTTGGATAAGCCCATAGTACTAAAAGTTTCTTAATTTCATGTGAAAATTTCATCTCTTTAGTACTAAACGTTTCTTCGTGTGTTTCTTCTTTCTTGGATGCATGTAATTTCTACCACTGCCACGTATTAGTTTCTTGACCGACAGCACAATTTTTAGCAAGAAGGAGAGTTCTATTTTATTCAAAACATCAATTTATCATGAATATTACCAAAATATAAAGGCTCAACGACAATTTTCTTATAATATCCTTGTATTGGGCTTTAAAAGTTTCTTAGCACTTCTCAAGATTAGTACAAGAGTGTAACTTATACAAACCATCCAGTTGGATTTTGCAAAACGCCATGTGAGTTATTGACGGTTCTGCTTTCCTGAGTGCTTGTTTGTGCTTGCCAGTGCTAATTATTGGTAAAGAAAATCTTGCAAATGTCAATCTAGGTACATTAATCATGCAGAATGGGGATAGACATGGCTACAGATGCTCGAGCACATAGTATAACTAAAAGCTTTCGTAAATTTGAAGCTCTATAAATGTGCATGAAAAAACTATAGGATTATTTTCTCATTTTAAAATAAATAAAGTGGACTTATTTGAAGAGAGAGAGAGAGAGAGAGAGCAATGTATACTGTCCTGGCGAGAAAGACACCACCATCATTGTCCTTCAAAGAATTCGATTTCGTTACCCTAACAAAAAGATCCTTTTGTATTTTAGACTTAACAACAACTTCGTGAAAAGATTTAACCAATTATGGAAGTGCAGAACAAATATGAAACCGAGGCTGCCGTAACAAATGAGCATAAAGGTTTACGTTCTACACCATTCTATTTGACACTAACAGTTCTTCCGAATGGAAGCTCGATACTATTTGCAAGATTTATTTGCCGTAGTTTCACCAAAGCAAATTTTTTTCACCATGCCTACATGATAAATACGGTGAACAGCTCGGACGATGATGCACTCAGCGTTATAGCACTCAGGGTCTGCAATAACAGGTTGCCTCCACTAAAATCTGGATGTGATGTTTTTAACAAGTTTCAAAGAATACTGAATGATATGCCAATGATATTGCCAATGATAACAACTGTTAAACGCAACAAATTCAATCTTATCATGTTGAACTTTAAAATGATTAAATCATAAACTAATACTGAGTGGATACTGTTGACTTGGTTCAATTCACACCTGAACAGACAGCAATGCTGCTCTTTCCCCTTCTCTTTGCCTTATTTCATCAGCAACCTAACGAAACAAAACAAAGATTTAATTCTGGACCAGACATTTTGGCAATATCTTAAACATTTTCCCTCTCAGAAATGAAACCAAATGTGAAGGCCCTCAACAGAAATATACTCGAGTTAACTCTACAGTACATCCACGCAACTGGTCGATTCAGTTGAGATCACCGTAAATCTAGTTAAACATCACTAAACCACCAAGTCCATTTTTGTAAAGTTTCTTGTCGTAGAGTCCTGTCCATATATTACTTTGCAAGCCTGTTTCACATTGGATGTTAGGCTTATCATTAGAAATCCAGACCCGATAGCGGTGTCTCGAGCGATGGGGACCTTAGCTTGGGTGGGGAGCAGTGACGGGGACGGTTGTTTTCGTTGTCATTTCCTCGGCCGGGGTTCCGATTGCTCACCATTATATTTTGGCCTGACATCTAATGTGAAACCGGCTCAACTATATATTTGTAAAATGTTTTTATAATTAGCATTTCTATCCTTATTAGTTGTAGCGTGGTATGTATAGTAGTTTATATTAGTTGTATTTTAGTTTATGTTAATTCCAGGGGGTAGACATGATATTTTGCTCCTCCTGGCCCCCATCCTTGTAGTGTGGTATAGTAGATTGTAGGTAGTGTTTAGGTAATTTTTGTTGTAAATTTTTATATTGAATAAAAAAAAGGGTAAGTATATTCTTTTAGCGCTCATAGACCATAGAATAAACTTGGAGCAAGTCTATAGGAACCTTACAAGATTCAAAACACTGCAAGACCACCAAATGGAAAAAACGTTCAGATATTTATCTGATGATATATCAGAAAATCTAAGGGCCTCTTTATATTAGGGGCCTTCAATCAATTATACGGGGCCAGCCCGCCTGACGTTAATCTTTCGGCGTAAGATTAAAGGCGGATTTACATATTCATATTTCATATTTAATTCTCATATTCATATTTAATTCTTTTAAGGAGGGTTGCCCTTCAGCAGAAGCTGGTTTTCAAGGGGCCCTCCGATAAAAACAATAATTAAAATCTACAGAAACAAAGTAAAAAGCTATTAATTAAATCAAACTATAAAACCTTATTTACAATATTCAAAACCTATGTACAATAATGTTTAAAATTTAAAATCAAGCGAAAGAAAAAGATGCCTGTACCTAAATAGTCTTGAAACTCTTCAGTGAGGCTGCCTGCTTAGACTCGGCTGAGAGGCTATTCCACAGTTTTGCACCTCTGTAGGAGAAACATCTCTGGCCATTATTTGACCTTTTCTTGGGTAACCTAAGGTCGGTTCCTGTATTACGAAGGCTGTAGGATGAACACTGCGAATTTCGTGTGAAGAGGTCACACAGGTATTGTGGAGCCAGCTCATTTAAGGACTTGAAGACCATTGTCTGAGACTCATAGGCTACAAGTTCGTCAATGGTCTTCCATCCCAGCTCTTCGATAAGGGGTCTGCTTGGGGCATCGAAGCTGCTATGCGTTACAATCCTAGCAGCACGTTTTTGAAGTTTTTGCAACTGATTAATTTCAGTTGAACCAGCACAGCCCCAAACAGAACAACAGTATCGAAAGTGGGGCTCAACAATACCTGTGTAGAGAGTTCGCAAAGTTTCTTGTGGGAGAAAAGACTTGGCATGTCTCAAAAAACCAACTGCCCTGGAGACCTTGCTAGAAACTGCCTTGATTTGTTCTTTCCAATCCAAGGAGCAGTCAATTTGCACACCAAGGTATTTTGTCCTTTTGACTACTTCAAGCTCATTATCGCGAATTTTCAGTTCCAAGTCTTTATTTTGACTTTTGAGAATGTTGTGTTTCTGCTTAGTAGAAATAAGCATGGAATGAGTTTTCGCAACATTCAGGGAAAGCTTGTTGCCTTGTAACCAAGTGTCCAGCTTCCTAAGGTCACTGTTAATAGCCTCATTCAGCCGAGTCAAATCATGAGACTGGTAGCATAAACTGGTGTCATCAGCATACATGGAAACGGTGGAATCTTGGACAGCTTGTGGGAGATNACATATATGTCTTCTATTAAGACTTGTCATCATCTCTCCCGATCATGGTATGGTCTTATAAACCATGCTTTATACCGAAAACAAACTACAGTTTTGTATATATTTTTTTCTTACGTTTTTCGTTGTACCAGCACCTCTAAGGGGACCATTATGGAATTAAGGTCATCTTGACCTTTTAATGCTATCCCTGCCACTGTAATTAGGGGTGTTTTTCCTTTACGTTTTTAACATTATTTATTGTATTGTATCTATTTTTATATTCTATAACTTGCAAATAATTGTAATTATTGTGGCAAAATGATACATACATACATACATAATTTTCTCAAAATGGAAGTGTCATTTTGAAGACGGACTTTTTAATTTCGTAGAAAAACAAACAAAATATTTATCTATTTTAAGATTATAAAGATATGGATGGATTTCCAAGAGTACTCTTATTGTGGATTCACCCCCATCCACCATAATTTGTGCAGAACACAATGGACAACTGCTGGAAACAATATGTACAGTAGATTATAGTCATTATAGATAAATAACAGGTTCTTTTAGGGTTTATGTGACCCAGCCCCTTTAATTTGCCCATTTTCTTGTCAAACTTAGATTTTCTCCAACTCTGATTTGTAAATTTTATTCCTTGATATTATTTCATTCCTTTGCAAACAAATAGTTGGAGTAACCAAGAACTGTTTCAAGAAGAAATAAACAATTAATTAGATTTACAAAATAGATTAGAAGCAATTCAATTTTGATATTGAATCGGAATAACAGTCTTTACCTTCTGAAGAAGGTTATAAAATTGAAATGTTCTCTGTTCATACCAAATTACTAAGAATCTTTGACTCTAGTGTTGAAGTCAAGCAGTGACAACTTTTAAAAGCTCAGCTAAGGCTAAGTTCCTTACCTGAGCCCTGCTGGACTTCCACTGCTCCTCAAATCTTTCCAAGCATCCTTGACACCTATTTTTGTACCTGGAATAAAATAAGATGCTTCTTTACGCAAATTGCTTGCCCCGCCATTGACCTTGATTTTGCTTAAAGATGTTAACTTCTAGTGGCTATTATTCCTTTTCACTCCACTGAAATCTCAATTTTGACCCACTGTTTTCCTCACTATTCATTCTATAAGTCGTTCTAAAGCAAAACATTATCACAAAGTGTAAAACCAGTTACACAGTGATCTGCCTTGAAAAAATTTCTTCAAAAGTGTTTCAAAGGAATTTATTATCATAACTTTAGAAAGGCAAGGACTTGCAAATTAACAACTAGTTGTTAAGTTACAAAACGATTCATAAAACATTTTCAGGGCTGATTCATAATCTCATAGTATCTTTGCAAACACTGGAATTCGTCTAAAGCAAAGTACAGTACAGTACACCTGTTTAAAGACACTTACTGAAAAATTGCCACAGCATAATACGGAATGCAAACAGTAGAACAATCTATAAATTATATATATGTTAAACCTGGAGTATTCTTCACCAGAAACCAAATAGCCTTTTTTATCTGCCTTATCACCACCATTCTTCTTCCAAAATTCATGTGTCTTTTTGTGATGTTCAACACTGAAGAATGATATTGACAAACTTGAGATTGAATTTAATATTTGATTCTCTTAACGGTAATATACGAAAGAGTGCTATGAGTCATATTGATAAGACACTTACAGTATAAGGTATGGAGAAGAATATTTTTCCAAAATATACAGAAAGAGGAAGATGACATATATGTCTGCTAGTAAGACTCGTCATCATCTCTCCCAATCATGGTATGGTCTTATAAACCGTGTTTTATACAAAAAACAACTACAACTTTTTTTCGCTGTACCAGCACCTCTAAGGGGACCATTATGGAATTAAGGTCATCTTGACCTTTTAATGCTATCCCTGCCACTGTAATTAGGGGCTTTTTCCTTTACGTTTTTAACCTTACATAATGTATTGTATCTATTTTTATATTATAAAACTTGTAAATATTTTAATTGTCGTGGCAAATGATACATACATACAATGTGCAGAGAGCAAATTCATACATATACAGAGAGCAAATTATATAGAGTCATACATATGCATAGAGCAAATTATCTCAATTTCTTTGGCTGATCAAGCAAAGATTTGTGTTCTAGAGTTGTAGTTGTAACAGCTGAGCAAATATCATGGCAACAGGCCCTACAGGAAATCTTGGAATGTCTTTGCAAGGCAGACATCTACAAGCCAGACTGCTTTTTATGTCTCCCACACAGAAAATCTTCTGTGTGCAATTTCAAGTATAACAAGGGAAGAACAATAGAGTCATTATTTTTAAAATAATAGCCAGGTGTGCATCATCCGAGCACACTTTGCAAACTTATCAGTCTGGTCTAGATGCTTATGTATGGGGGTGCAAGCTGAATGAAAATCCTGGAACTGAATCTTGAATCTTCTTCTTGAAACCTTGTCTTAAAGAAAAACAAACAAATGGCTAAGACCTAAAACTGGATAGAGTTATATGGTTTACTTAACCCTGTTGAAGTACTTATCTGTACCTTGCAAGATGTTCAAAGAGACCGCCAAATGTGAGAGACACAGTCCTATCAGTGATATGTTTTCCAACTTTCTTTTCACAGAAGTGGCACCAAAATGTAGCCCCTGGCTCAAGTTCTCCATCTACAGCCTCCGGACTGTGCAAATACTTTTCGCATTGCNCTGAATGAAAATCCTGGAACTGAATCTTGAATCTTCTTCTTGAAACCTTGTCTTAAAGAAAAACAAACAAATGGCTAAGACCTAAAACTGGATAGAGTTATATGGTTTACTTAACCCTGTTGAAGTACTTATCTGTACCTTGCAAGATGTTCAAAGAGACCGCCAAATGTGAGAGACACAGTCCTATCAGTGATATGTTTTCCAACTTTCTTTTCACAGAAGTGGCACCAAAATGTAGCCCCTGGCTCAAGTTCTCCATCTACAGCCTCCGGACTGTGCAAATACTTTTCGCATTGCTTTATCTGTAAAGAAGAGAGTAAAATACTTGACTGATTGAGGAATTTGAATTATCCATTTTCCTTTTTGCTCTTTAAAAATAACATCCTTGGATGTCAAATCTTGGGAGTGAATGGCCGCCCATGAAAATGTGTGAACCAATGCAATGAGGCTTCAAATGGAAGAATTCTTGCATTTTTTGTAAGCCCTGCCTGAGGAGTACCTATTTCTTCATGACGCTGTCTTGCAATGCTCAAAGCCAATATCTGAGACCTTATCCCTCAGCTTCTGTATGTTTCACAGTGTGATATTTGGTGAAATTTTTCTGGCATCGCAATTGTACAGTTCAAGTGAAAAAAATTTTTGTCTAACAGGGCCTTTAGATATAGTGGAAACTGCATGTACATGCCTGAAAATTCACAACTTATACAGAGATGCCACTGCACGGCAGGCGTGCAACCCTTCTTTTGGGCCCTGTTTTCCCATTTGCCGAGTATGGCAATTCTTGACAAGATCTCATGTGTGCAGGCTAATGAGGCAGTGGCGTGCTCGGGTGCAAGGTCTTTGATTCCTTTATTTTCAAAGTAGTGAAAATCGGCATGCACATAAATTTTTGTAAACAATCTTGTGAGTGCATGCAGCTCTTGTGTGCACCAGTCTGCAGAGTAAAGCAATTTTGACGGGATCTCCGGTGTGCGGAAAGACTTTCTTTTTTTCTCCACTGTCTAATTTGAATGGCCTATTGAAAATCTCCGGTGCGCAAGTGCCATACTCTGCACACCTGTGTGTAAGCATAAAGTTACCGCACTCTCTCTGTGCAGATAGATTGGCCTGTTTGTTTCTGCAATCTTGTGTTGGCTTAAATTGGTTCACACACTACGGTGGCCCATAACTGCCACGGCAAAATCAATTGTTCACGGCACAATTTTATTTCCACAGCCACCAGCAAACCAATGTTCACGGCAAAAATATAATTCTCACAACACAAAATCACTTTCACTTTCTCACGGCACAAACACTTTTTCACGGCACAAACACTTCTTCGCGGCACAAACACTTTCTCACGGCACAAACACTTTCTCAGGGCACAAACACTTTCTCACAGCACAAACACTTCTTCGCAGCACTACTTTTTTAGCTACTAGCTCCGGCTAGCTCCTTACTTCCTCACTTCTGAAAGGCTTGCTGTAGAAATAAGAAAAAAGAAGAAAATACTTACACAAATCCCTTTTCCTCCTCTTTTGAGCCATTGTTCGCAGCCATCACCAAACGCATCCACGTCAAAGGTTATGAGACGAGAGGAAAAAAGCAACACAAACTCTTTAATTAGGGTATTGGAATTCGATTGAAATTGACTCCTCGAGAAAGTATTTGTGCCGTGAGAAAGTGTTTGTGCCGTGAGAAGTGAAGAAGTGTTTGTGCCGTGAGAAAGTGAAAGAGTGAAAGTGATTTTGTGTTGTGAGAATTGTATTTTTGCCGTGAAAATTGGTTTGCTGTGGCTGTGGAGATTGAAATTGTGCCGTGAGCAATTGATTTTGCCGTGGCAGTTGTGGGCCACCGTAACACACGGCATAACATTCAGCACAATAATCTTTCGAAATCAAATCACCTGAAAATCATTTTTGGGAATTCTGTATGTCAGAACAAACGTCTCCACTAATACAGACGGAATTTGATGCTGCGGAGGAGCTTAGGCCAAAACTTACCTTGCTTCTGAACTTCACAAGTATTTCTTTACGTTGCTTGATATGCTTTGCTCCGTATTGATGTTTTCGGCCATTAGATTGATGGATTCTGCATACCTTGCAATATTGAAGGTTGTCTTGATCTAATGTCTCCTCCATTTCTTTTTGTTTATAAAACGCGGGAATCTGGAGGTATGATCTTCATTCACTCGCTGCGAGCGCAGCGTTTGCTTGTTGCAGTTGTTGCTGTTGTTGTTGCTGAAATGAACTTCAAACGAGGCAACGATAAAGTATAAAAGTATCGTACTTTTTAACCCACTACTCATTGACGATGTAATAAGTCTAGCCATTTTTAAACCACACCCCCCCCCCTCTTAGCCTGATAACCAGGCTCATTATTCTCAGCAGCAGCATCAGAAAATTCGATTACACCCTTTTTGTGAGGAGGCGCGCCCCTGTTAACCTCAAGAAACATCTTTTTGCCTCCTCAATCAAACGGATTTAGAGGAACTGGAGAGCTGATCTTGGAGGGAAGTGGTATGGGGGGGGGGTTGATGAGTGTCCTCCCCAACCCTAGAAGCTCCACTACAGCCAAATGTATGGCACCTGGAAACTGGTCTGCATTATAGACCTGGTCCTCTGCCTATGGCATAGTTTTTCAAGATTTTAGTCTAAACTACATACATGCATGTTTAAGATATTTCCAATATAAGTTGCAATATTCAGTATTTGATTCAAATGCAGAGCAATAAAAAACTTTCATATCAATCTCACAAAATGATTTTATACAAAATCTGCAATATACACAATCATGAAGCAGCTTTACAGTAAAATGGTGCTTATGAATTGCATATTTTGAATCAACAATTTAAGAAAGTGCTTTTTTAATCATCATGGCTTCAAATCTAAGACCAAGGGCAACTGATAGGAAAGGCAGAGTATATTGCAGACAGGGAGAGAGAGTTTTGGAAAAAAAGAAATTAAAATTTCCTTAAAACGTCTTTAAATCATCCACTGAATCTACTCCTAAATATTCCAGTTTTGTAATTTCAAGACCAAAACTAAAACAATTCATCTACAGACATTGTACAAATAGATCCAATCTCCATATAGCACAGGGATTGAAAGTACAAGTTAAACCAAGATTCTGAGTGCCATGATTCTCAGCAGTAAAATGCCCTTGACTTGAATTGAAGTTAATAAACAGTAAAGAACTGCAGTGACCTACAATTTTGCAAGTCAGGCTGTGCTCTTAGACTGCGTTCACACGATACCGGCACATTTTCAATACGGTGAAAAATGTCACGGTAGCAAAATTTGAGCTAGCGTTCACACGAAACCGTTTTCAAAGAGCTCTGTTTTCAAAATCTACTGTTTTCAAAATCTGCTGGCAAAAAATGTGCTGTTTTCGTGTGAACTGGAGGCGTATCCATCACATTATTCACCATTTTCAAAATCTGCCGGCATCATGTGAACGTAGTCTTAAATAAAAAGGATTCTTTAAGGTCTAATGTCACAATTTCAGCCTGTAGGTTCTACGACGTAATTTTTGCCAGTGTTCATCGTTTGTGATCATCTCTAATGGATCATATGTGTTTATTGTACCTTAGATCCACATTATTTGGAGATGTTCACAACAATATCATCAAACCCAAATTGTCCACATTTCTTTCCTGCAATTTTGCACCCAAACACTAAAGATTCTTGCAATGATGAACCCTTCAAAAATGAAGACAACGTTCCTGCAATAAAGGTATCACCAGCACCTAATGTATCAATTAATGTAGGAGGGGGAAATGCATCTGAGTGGTAAACAATACCGCAACTATCTACTCCATCAACCCCTAGTTCACCCCATGGACAAATAATGATGAGATTTTCCTTCAAATTTAGTTTCTTTTTTGCATCTGTCACTGTTTCACGAGCTGATTGATATCCTAGATGCAAAGCAATATCTTTGCTAATAAACAAAATATCAGCTTTGTTTGCGATCCCTGATNGGTTTTTCAGAGTAATATTATGAGTCTTTGTTGACTGAAGCGCCATCAAGAAGTCAAAGAGCACAGGGAAACAAGAGACTCATCGTCATAAGTCTAAAGAGTTTGTCCATAAGGCCCTCAACTGGAGCGACAACAACAACATCAATTCACTTCAATTAGTTGAGCGTAAGTTGAGGGTCCTTGTGTAGTGAGGCTAAAATACTGCTATCTTTATATTGCAGTTAGGAAATAGCAGCAACGTAAATTACCTTAGAAAGCTAGGCCGCCATATTACGCGATTGGGCTTCCTGTTCCGGGACTACAGCTTGTCGAGAATATTCTAGAATAATCATAAATCAGTAATAACTAACGCTTACGCTTGCCACATTGTAGTCAACAGCTGAATAATCTTGCTTCGCCATTCGCCATTTTAGTCATAATGACAAACATGTAGCCTCGCTATCGTATAGAAATTGCGTAATCGTATGAAGTCGTAATCTAGACACGTAGGGGCTTATCTGGAACATTCTAGGGGTAGGTTGAATAAACACAAAGGAATATTCTTTGGACAAATTAGGAGTATTTCATAATAATTTGAGTAGTCATGATAATACAGCATTACGCAGCATTACGAGAACATGCTAAGCAAACAGTATAAAAGCTCTAGCCTTACCGTAGAGGTGAGGGAGAGTGAGTGTCGATAGCGTAACAGTATCAACAGTATTAACGTCACATTAACAATAAAATCAGAGAGAGTAACATACGCAGTTGTGATGAAGTGAGCTTCAACATCGAGATTCTTTGTGGGTCTATCTATCGTGAGATTTTGTTGCGGATTAAAGCGTGATTCCCGACAAGCTGATTAAAGCACAGTGTACTTCAGAGCTCATCTCTCTAATACACCCTCACAAGATGTAATTAAGCATGGGCACTGTTGTGCTTTCGATGCTTTGGTCATGGGTTTGCTGAATGAACATGCACCTGCTCAGAAAAAGTGCATCCTTGCAAACGAATGGCCCTCCATGAAAAAAGCCTCGTGTCAACAAATCATGCATAGAACCAAGCTCTGTAACCAATTTAACGACGATAGAACTGAGAAAAACTTCGGAAAATGCAAAAATAAGAGGAAACAATGCGCTAAATTCCCATGTAAGGCCAACTTCGATTACTTTAGCAACATCGATCTTGCCAACCTTACCGATAATCATATATTTATGAATCTGTAAAACCACTATTCTCAGACAAGGTACAGTAAAATTCAGCAATCACCTTTGACTTCAGGTTACTGTATCCCTTCAGTGACCACTCACGGTGTTTTCTCTCTTGATTATCACGCCCGCGACATAACACGATTAAACTATACATCATTCAATTTTTCATTAAATAGGGAGTATTTACGAGCCAAAAAGAATACAAATATCCGAAAATTGGGCGTTATACATCCAAAAACGTGAAAATTGGACCTTCCCCCCGTCTAGAACCTCTCTGTCCCCCCAGATATGTTTCATTTGAATCTCAATGAGATTTTTGCGTTCTCAACACATTAATCTAGCAAAGGGTGTCTCAAATTTCTTTTGCATGCCTTAGCTTCAGAATAATTAATAAAACAATTTTGCCCCTCGCCCCCTGGCCTCGTTTTGAGATTCATTCAAATGTTAAATTTGGACCATGCAATTTTTCTCAAAAGTGAGACAACCTTTGGTCTCCCTATGCCTTTTCTCTCTGTCTGCCAAATTTCAGCCAATTATATCAAGCCGTTGGGTACAGGGAGCTTTCTGAATACCTATTGGTTGCTGAAAAATTGATTTTGAGAAAACCGCAAAATCCATTCAACAGGAAATCGAAGGCACTTGAAACCTTTAACCTTTAGTTCTCAAATAATCCTCGTCATGTAAACAGCATTTTCCTAGCAGAAAATACCTTGCTTTAAATTGCTTATAATTCGCTGAAAGATAAAGTAAAATTCCTTGAATTTATTAAAAATTGTAGGTAGATATGTTTGCTATCCGATGATCTAAAAATCCAAAAATTGATCGGAAAAAACTTATTATCGTCCTGAAGGGATACAGTAACCTTAAGATGGAAAAATTGTACGTCAGAACTCTGAAATTGTAGAGTTTTCTACAACTGTTTCGCAAAATAGACAAGAAAGTTTAAGGATCTCTGCTAATGAATCATTTTTGCTGCCAGCTAATGGCATACTACGTCAGATCTATAGAGCTGCAAGGAAACTTGAGTCAAATCGAAGTGTATGGGAACTCAAAGAGAACACAATATTTTTTTCGAAAGATTTGACTTTAGAGTGGTTGCTATTGCAGAGGTTCTACCGGGTGCGCCAAAATAAACTATGCACTTTTGGCAGGCCACGATAAATCGTACACAGGACCGATTTTGAAGATTTGTGACTTGATCTTTAGCAGAAAGCCCGAATTAGATTCTAGGATTTTTTGCAAATTTTTCTGTTTTCAGTCTTTAGAGCTACAAGCGAGTTTCTTAAGATTTTCGTTTTCGAAAACATCGAAAACGATCAAAAAACGTCGATCAAGCTTTCTAAAGAATCGACATGAATTGACAAAGTGAAAACGTTTTCGTGGTGATTTGGGATTTTGAAATCAACTAATTGTAAGATGCTGTAAGAGAGTTCGTACTATCTTGGGAGAAATGTAGTAATATTTTCAAGGATAGAAAGAAATGTCTTTTCTTTTGTAATGTCATTGAATTTATGCTTTGGTGCAGGTAGTTTTTCTGTGTCAAGGGGGTTAAAAAGACAAGCGTGGAAGCGTTATGGGGCCAGCAAGCATGGAGTCTTATTACATTTTTGATTTTGTGACGGCTTTTGGGGCGGCACTTTATTGTAACTACTACAGAATTTCGCAACAGGCCAATCGTTGAAATAACGCTCGTGCAGAAGTTTACAATAATCAATTTACAAATCCCAAAATCACGCTGAAAACGCTTTCTCTTTGTCAATTCATGTTGAGTCTTTAGAAAAATTGATCAACGTTTTTTGATCGTTTTCAGTGTTTTGAAAACGAAAATTTTAAGAAATTCGCTTGTGGCTCTAAAAAGTGAAAACGGAAAAATTTGTAAAAAATCGTAGAATCTAATTCAGGCTTTCTGCTAAAGATTAAGTCATAAATCTTCAAAATCGGTCCAGTGTACGATTTATTGTGGCCTGCCAAAAGTGCATAGTTTATTTTGGCGCACCCGGTATTTAAATCAGGAAAGTTGATTCGAATTGCCATTCAGATCGATTCAACTCTGGTTTATCCAGAGGTGCTTTTCCAAAAGAATCAAACGCTGAAGATGCAAGTTTGCCCCAGGGGGCTATTCACATTGTGGCCTTACAGGCATGTCCAGTCAGGGTTACAAAATGCCAAAGCAAAAATTTTGAAAATTGCCCTCAAACGGCAGTATCTATTTACAGAAACCCCCAAAATGTGTGGGTCATTTGGTAGCATCTAGTAGTGAAAATTTTCTGCAGTTTTTTAAAATTTTCTATTGTAAAAACTGAGTGGAAAAAGCAAGAAAACTTCAAAATTCATTGATAATCATTGCTGCAACGACCAGATTGCCATGCGGAGGAGTCTGCTAAGTTGAAATCTGATAACTGGCCAAGAATCTTAGAATACCACCAATTGGTAGTAAGAGTGTTTGACAACTAGGGTTATTTGGTAGCCGTTACGTAAGACCCTCAAACCGACTGGACTCCCTGTTAGCCAT
>REGL01000909.1:22505-34240 GCA_004194395.1 Aurelia aurita complex sp. Pacific | reverse complement strand
ATCAGCAACTTTTGATATCCATGACGTCAATTATCTTTATGAATTAATGAATTAGGACAATATATATCAAATCATGAAAAAAACAGCGTCAGGTTCTTTCTTACTAACTATTTTCACTAATTAGAAGTTTGAAAATGGAAAATAATTCACAATATAGATCTCAATTAGTCTATTCAATTGCTAATTGCTGTTAATTAGAAAGATTTGCAAGTTAAATTGGAATTTCCTTGTGTAAATATCTTTCTCTACTCTTATTTGCTACTTCAGGCTACAATTCTGCCTGTTATCCCATGTTACTCTGGAGGAAATTTGCTTTCTAAGTCAGTAGCTCAAATGTTACCATTTTCTCATTGTTTTTGGTTGCCTAGCAACGACCCGCGTGAGTAACTAAACTTTAATTGTTGTTTTTGTAAAGCTAATTGTCCAAAAAACAAATGGCATAATTTTCATGGTTATATCTATTGTAGTTTTGAAGAAAAAGAGAAGGGGGGGAGGCAAAAACGTCTCCCCAGTCAACTTTATCAAAATTTTTACCCGAACCAGATAGGGTTCAATTTTCTCATGTAAGCCCAACTGAGTTCATGAGGTAGATAGATTTGCTTTATAATAATAAATCCAGTATGTATTGGATTTTCATTAGCTTTTTAATTAGTCATCGAGTTATGTTGATGTGAAATATGGCAACATCGTATGTGTGTATCGAGATCCAATGCACAATGCATCTTTGGAATAATGCGATGCAGGTGCAAAACCAAGAAAATCTTCGAGGAGTCAAAAAGAAGTCGATGAACTTTGAGCGCAGAAACAGAGGTAGCAAATTGAGAGAGGGCTGAAGGTAAGGAAAACATTTGATTAATAATCTTTCAAACTTTTTACACAATGAACATGGAAGTGGAAAGTGTTCATTATACTTTAAAGTTATCACTGAAGCCGCCTCTTTGTTTCATATAGGTAAAATGCATTATGTTAAAATTTGACAAATCAGTATGGCCTTATTTAGCTTATTTCAATCTAATGACTTTTATCATCATTGCCCAATAGGTAGGATTTTCACTTTTACTATTTTGCGTGTTTTATTAATAGTATGCCCAACAGGCCGGAATAAATGGCAAAACTAGTTTGAGTTTCAAAGTCGCTGATCAAAACGCCGTACGTACACCAGATAACTTCATCGTAATGTAGGAATAGTTGGCTGTGAAAATCACAACATTGATATAGATAGTCATACGTAGCATACACACACTGTCAATTTTATAACCCTATCTAATGTCAATATGTTTTCAAATGACTTTAAATATATAGACAAGCCTTTTTCTGATGTGTTTTGTGCCTCATCTTTAGGGTAAACTTATGCACATCACCACAGAATACTGATCATCGAATACAAGATGAACGCAACGAGTGTATCTAAATGCAATGCAATCGAACAATTCACATATAACGATACGGGTATGGTCATAACTGCAGTGGTGTCGGTATACTTCTCATGTTCAATAGGTTTCGTAGCAACATGCGGAAATTGCCTGGTCCTTTATGGAATTTTTAAAGAAAATGGTACAAAAAAGCCTTCAAATCTCTTGCTATGTTTCCTTGCTGTAACAGACTTACTTGGAGGGATGCTTGCAATGCCAACTAACATAGCAATTCGCATTATGGATATGACCAATACATCATAATTTCGTTTCTTTCTGATGGCCTATCGGTATTTGACAGCCATCCTAATTAGTGTGTCATTTCTAGTGTTTGGTTTACTTAGTGTTGATGTCTTCCTTGCAGTGAAATACCCTATAAAATATAAAACATGGAAACTTGCAAAACTCTACAAATACATCTATTCAATGTTTTGGTTGATGATGTGCCTTCTCATTGTTGGCTTGGCCTTTAATGTCGTCGGGCGACGTGTTGTAATGAGTGTTTTAGTAATGGTTTTTTCTGGCAATTTGATCTGTGTAATTGGGTCATACTATAAAGTGCACCGTTCTCTTACTGCAAACAGTGCAAGAGTTACAGAATTGGTATCAGCACAAGCCGCCGAGGAAAGAAAGAAAACTGGAAAACGCAATGCATGGACAATTGCTATCATAATAATTGTTTTCTTGTTGTGCAGTCTGCCGATGATCGTGAACCTTATTATAGCACAAGATGAACAACCTAAAGCGTTCTATCATGTCACGACATACTCTGGCCTCTTTATATTTTTGAACAGTGCTCTCAATCCAATCATATTCATTGGTCGAAAGGAGGATATCAAGAGGGCAGTGTTGAAATTGCTATCAAAGAAAACACTGAGCATTCAGCGTTCAGATGCATTGAATGGCAACCAAAATCGAGAAGGAGAAGCATGAATTTTTATTCTCTAAATAGCCTGAAGTTGTACAGTATTATTGCAAAATGAGAATGGAATGAATTAAGACTGGATTTCTAGCGACGTGGCCAGGGTAAATTAAGAGGGGGTATTGAAAGGAGGGGGTCTGGGTGCCCCAATATCATGCTTGCCATTAGCGACAAGAAAGCTTTGATAGTTCTGTGACAGATGTCCTATGAATCAGAGCTTTAGGAAAATTTTTGAAGGAAGATCCTTTACTTTGGCTAAGAATGCATCTCCAAATATCATGCTTGCCTGTGCTAAAATGGAGGATTTGACATTTCTCGGAGACTTCTTACCCAACCTATATATACCCAGCTATTTTCTCTTCGGTTTTAAAGGAATCTCGAGGACCATCTTTCTACTAAAGTGGGGGGGGGGAGGCAATTGCCCAGTTGCCAGGCCACTAATTCCAACCACTTAATTCTGTTCCTGTCATTTTTTTAAAGGTTTATTTGATAATTCTTTTGATAATGGCTCTAGAATGTAGCACAAAACATCAAAAAATTAAAATTAGCTAGACAAGATCCATTTAACCCTATTTTAACCGGGTAAAACAATTTATTTTCTACCTTTGCGGAGGGTTTTCGCCCCCCTGATTTTGCCCAAAAGTATAACAGCTATGACAATGAAACTTGCACTGTGTCATAATTGAACAAAGGAGAATCTATAAATAACATCGATCAATGAAAAGTCACGTGATTGGTTGCTAGGCAACCAAAAACAATTGAAATTTTGACAGAATCGAGCTATTTACGAAAAAGGGCCCATTATTAGCAAATAGCTGGATAAAATCGGCAAAAAAGCATCCAAATGCCTGCTTGATACCATTTAGTTGCATTTTCATGTGGTTTCATACCGATATTTTTGGTTTCCAAGGATAAATAAATTCTTGCAACTTTGCGCTAAAACATGGATGGCAGTATACCTACTAACATTGTTTTCGATTTATACACTCATTTTAAGGTTACTGTAACCATTCAGGCGATGATTAAGAAACTCTGTTTTCAAAATATTTTAGTACTCGCCATTACTCCGGAATTTTGTTTCGAGAAATCAAGCTTTTATCAATTTGAAGAAAAAATTATGGGGAAAACGATTATTCATGAAAGGACACAGGGGATTCAGAAATATCAGTGAAGAGATGAACATTACTTGTACCATCAGATTACGATGAAAACGAAAAATCGAGAATTTTTCATCTGAAGGGTTACAGCTGAACCTTTACATTTTTCACTCTTTGTTTCAATTTTCGAAATGATTCTCAAGATGTATACAACGCGACACGTTTAACAAAGCCCCAGTATACTCAAATTGCTCCATCTTGCAAACGAGAATAAAATTTACCGAATACTAAGCAAATTCTGAAAAGATCTTAACACCTTCCCAAATGATTGAACTTGAAATCCATAATGATTTGTTGACAAAAATAAATCGTACGTTGGTGAAAGTTGAAAGTTTGCTACGTTGTCAGATCGTAATAAAACTTTAGGCCAGGACAAATTTGGGAATTGAAGCATTAGAAATGAACCCTATTCCGGATTGGCTCGGTTGATTCACTCCTCACCTCGTGGTTCCCCCTAATTATTTCCAAATCTGATAGAATTATGAAGTTGTAGCTTGGTACAAAGTATTATCAACCAATTGTGAATCTAGTTAATTAAGATTGGATAAGTAAAGTGCCTTGTTGCTGGGAAACATGATACAATTAGGCCAGTTTGCAATAAGGTTATGTATTGTAACTACAATAATTCCCTATATTTAATGGAAGTAAAGTTTATTGCCCAGGGGGGGGGTACTTAGTATATTTTACTGACGCCATGTGCATTCCTTTCCGGGTATCGTTTTCGCCTCTTTTTTCTAAAGCCGGGTATCAAAAGAGGGCAATTTTTCTAAAGCAGGTTGTCAAAAGTGTTANTGCCAGGCCACTGATTCCAACCACTTAATTCTGTCCTGTCATTTTTTACGGTTTATTGGATAGTTCTTTTGATAATGTCTCTAGAATGTAGCACAAAACATCAAAAAATTAAAATTAGCAAGACAAAATCCATTTAACCCTATTTTAACCGGGTAAAACAATTTATTTTCTACCTTTGCGGAGGGTTTTCGCCCCCCTGATTTTCTCCAAAAGTATAACAGCTATGATAATGAAACTTGCACTGTGTCATAATTGAACAAAGGAGAATCTATAAATAGCATCGATCAATGAAAAGTCACGTGATTGGTTGCTAGGCAACCAAAAACAATTGAAATTTTGACAGAATCGAGCTATTTACGAAAAAGGGCCCATTATTAGCAAATAGCTGGATAAAATCGGCAAAAAAGCATCCAAATGCCTGCTTGATACCATTTATTTGCATTTTCATGTGGTTTCATACCGATATTTTTGGTTTCCAAGGATAAATAAATCCTTGCAACTTTGCGCTAAAACATGGATGGCAGTATACCTACTAACATTGTTTTCGATTTATACACTCATTTTAAAGTTACTGTAACCGTTCAGGCGATGATTAAGAAACTCTGTTTACAAAAAATTTTAGTACCCGCCATTACTCCGGAATCCTGTTTCGAGAAATCAAGCTTTTATCAATTTGAAGAAAAAATTATGGGGAAAACGATTATGCATGAAAGGGCACAGGGGATTCAGAAATATCAGTGAACAGATGAACATTACTTGTACCATCAGATTATGATGAAAACGAAAAATCGAGAATTTTTCGTCTGAAGGGTTACAGCTGAACCTTTACATTTTTCACTCTTTGTTTCGATTTTCGAAATGATTCTCAAGATGTATACAACGCGACACGTTTAACAAAGCCCCAGTAGACTCAAATTGCTCCATCTTGCAAACCAGAATAAAATCTACCGAATACTAAGCAAATTCTGAAAAGATCTTAACACCTTCCCAAATGATTGAACTTGAAATCCATAATGATTTGTTGACAAAAATAAATCGTACGTTGGTGAAAGTTGAAAGTTTGCTACGTTGTCAGATCGTAATAAAACTTTAGGCCAGGAAAAATTTGGGAATTGAAGCATTAGAAATGAACCCTATTCCGCATGGGCTCGGTTGATTCACTCCTCACCTCGTGGTTCCCCCTAATTATTTCCAAACCTGATAGAATTATGAAGTTGTAGCTTGGTACACAGTATTATCAACCTATTGTGAATCTAGTTAATTAAGATTGGATAAGTAAAGTGCCTTGTTGCTGGGCAACATGATACAATTAGGCCAGTTTGCAATAAGGTTATGTATTGTAACTACAATAATTTCCTATATTTAATGGAAGTAAAGTTTATTGTTATAAACGGTTAGAACTCTGGTACAACATCATATTTTCTCACAAAATAATATACAGTGTGTCCCAAACAAGTTTCCGACTTTTGAATTTGAATAAATCAGGAAATATTTGATCTATGTGAACCGTTCTGATATTATTTGAGAGCTGAGACAATTTTTTTTCAACCTATTGCATTTCAAATTTGACAACGACAAAGAAACCAGGGGGCTCTCAAAGTTTTGGCCAATTTTTACGTGTTGTCTTCACCTATGCTCTACTATTGTCTACTATTGTTTACAGTCATACTTACTGTCGGAAAACCAAACTAGCCCTATTCTTAGTGGAAAAGAACGCTTCAGGTTTCTTTCTTTGAATCTGAGTTACTCGAATTGCCCGAAATTTAATTGTTACTACTGGTAAGGAGGTATGTTGGCCCCAGACAATTTAGCAATACATTATATCAATATTGACGCTGACATGTACAGAGTTGGAGAAAAGAAGATCACTGCCTGGTTTTGAAGGGATGATTGAAAAAATTTGAGAATGCCATTAAAGAATTTGCCCAACTGTCCAAAATGCATTCAATTTCAAAGCACAATGTTTGCTTAAAGGACCAAAATTTGACAGAGCTGACATATTCACTACCAAAGGGCTATAAAGACTATGTTCTGTAACNGTTGGAGAAAAGAAGATCACTGCCTGGTTTTGAAGGGATGATTGAAAAAATTTGAGAATGCCATTAAAGAATTTGCCCAACTGTCCAAAATGCATTCAATTTCAAAGCACAATGTTTGCTTAAAGGACCAAAATTTGACAGAGCTGACATATTCACTACCAAAGGGCTATAAAGACTATGTTCTGTAACTAAGTTTTAGGTATCCCCCCGTCTTGCAACATCTAAGATTTGGAAATTTGGCAAGTTAGAAAATTACGTTCTCAGGTTTGTAAAAGTACTTTAGTTGTTTTCTTGGACTATACAAGCAGTCTTTTCAGAAATAAGAATAACATTGTAGTGCAAATGAGTGAGAAACACTTATAAGATTAGCGTCAATTTTAAGGAACCCCTGGTTTCCTAAAAATTCCCAAATTGAGACAACAATAGACTCAACAGAAATTTATATGTTTCAGCTTTCAAAAAATGCCCAAATGGTTCATATTCATCAATTAGTATCGGACATATTCAAATTTAAAAGTCGGACACTTTTTGTGGGACACCCTGTATCTAATTTCAATTTTTCACACACCCAATCAAACAATGACGTCATAAATATTTATGATGCATATCTCTGAAAACTATAAAAATAACTGAGGACTAACAAATTTACAATATAGAAACTCTCAATCAGAGAAATTCAATGAAACTAGAGTAGCGTTAGGTCGTTAGCCATTAAGGCTGGTCGCCCATTATGGCCTCTTTGTAAAAGAAATTAAATTTCAGGAGACTGGGAACAAGTAAACAAATTGGACCTTCACTAAAGTTTCAGTTTTTTTGCATCAAAGCCTTACTTTGCGTATTGCAAGTACCTATTTTCAAATGTCCTTTTCGAATGGAATTCGATAAAAATGATAAGAACTCCAATACGCTTGCGGAATTTAAACGAAAATTACTTGCAAATATCAGATCGGTTAACAAATTGTAGCAGGGGACAACTGTAACCCGGAGCAATTATAACTTTGACGGTCAGGCCTTGCAGAATAATGCAAAAAATCTGATTAATGCACAGAAAATGCTCATTCTAACCCTGTATATACGACTTGAGAGTTGAGATACAGGACTGTTCAACCAAGTTTGCAGCACTTTCGGGGGAAAACACGTTTTTGAGTATGAAAGTAAATACGTGGTTTCACTGTAAATTTGTGTCTGGAAAGATTTTGCTCTCGAGTAAAAAATTTCATTATCACATCACAGACATTGCATCTATTTAGGATCAAAACTACCTGAAAACTTGTAAGCTCCACAACTAATGAAACGCGAAAATGGACAATAACGATAGCTGACCAGGTCCAGAGCAATTGTAACACAATGTAACTACCTCAGCGTCACAAAGATTGTCTCTATGTGATGGAAACTAGTGTCTATTTTATTTCAAGGGGTGCAACTCTAATATCATTTACCTTCAAGCGCGCAATTAATCATCATTTAGGCCATTTGGCTGATTTTCAAAAATTTTTACAATTGACCCTTATCTCCCCTATGTGGTACGGAAAACGAAGATAACGAGCATTTCTCCTGCATTGTCCTCAGTTTGACTTGATGCGCACAGATCTCTTCAGCCAGCTTGCGGATTAACTGGGTTATATATCACCAGTATGGATCCAAATATGTGTGTCAATATTACTCTTGTATTGAACTTCAGATTTGAATGAAGTAGAGAAAAGATTATTATTGAGGCAACAATATCCTTCGTTTCGTTGAACGACCCAAGAAATTTTGGTAGCAATTATTTTCAAGTAATTTCATAGCAGTGACATCCCTCTATATCTATTGTTCTTTCTACTTATCTCTTTTTCGTCTTCGTTTTGTTTTGAAAATTTTTGGAAATTGTATGNCAGACATTGCATCTATTTAGGATCAAAACTACCTGAAAACTTGTAAGCTCCACAACTAATGAAACGCGAAAATGGACAATAACGATAGCTGACCAGGTCCAGAGCAATTGTAACACAATGTAACTACCTCAGCGTCACAAAGATTGTCTCTATGTGATGGAAACTAGTGTCTATTTTATTTCAAGGGGTGCAACTCTAATATCATTTACCTTCAAGCGCGCAATTAATCATCATTTAGGCCATTTGGCTGATTTTCAAAAATTTTTACAATTGACCCTTATCTCCCCTATGTGGTACGGAAAACGAAGATAACGAGCATTTCTCCTGCATTGTCCTCAGTTTGACTTGATGCGCACAGATCTCTTCAGCCAGCTTGCGGATTAACTGGGTTATATATCACCAGTATGGATCCAAATATGTGTGTCAATATTACTCTTGTATTGAACTTCAGATTTGAATGAAGTAGAGAAAAGATTATTATTGAGGCAACAATATCCTTCGTTTCGTTGAACGACCCAAGAAATTTTGGTAGCAATTATTTTCAAGTAATTTCATAGCAGTGACATCCCTCTATATCTATTGTTCTTTCTACTTATCTCTTTTTCGTCTTCGTTTTGTTTTGAAAATTTTTGGAAATTGTATGCATTAAGTTTGCAAGTCCCATGTGCAGTGGGAACTAGGTGAATGCGTGTCTTTTCCCGCAGTGGATGGGAGTAGTAATTCATATAATTAGTTTTAGTTTTACTTGACAAAAAAAGATGATATAATTTTTGGGGGAATCAAGGGAACAAAAAAAAGACTGTTGAATAGCCAAGCACGTCTTTGGACCACTTGGTTCCTGGGAATAATAAGGTTCAAAGGGAGGCCCTGCATTAAAACAGTGTGATGGAAAGATCAGAGAAAGAGACGTCTGAAACTAAGGCGATTGCATATTTTACAATTCTCTCCTTTACAGGGTATTTTTAAGAGAACAATTAATAATCTTAGATTTTCTGAATGAAAAGTCATAATTGATACACTATTTCCCAATTTTTGGGAGGTCCATGCACCAATAACGTCTTTTGGCTATTCTGTTCAGCAACAGCAAGATATATTTGATAGTTTTTGGTAATGTTTCAAGGGGATCCATCCTAGCACCATCAATGGTCTCCATAGTGCCATACATCAGATATTTGCCATTCGCCAGACCATCCTTTTTCATTTCTCCATCAAGTTCATACCTTTCACCATGCTTTCTAGCTCCTGGTGTATACCCATAGTAAAAGTTAACTCTTCCTCTACATTCCAAAAGAGAAATTACTGTATTCCAGAGATTCTTGTACCTTAAAAGATGAAAGAGGAATTATGGAAGGTGTTGCAGTTTTGTAGCCCTCTGACCTAGCAGCCAGAAAATTCAGGCAGATATGGCTCGAGCCCAATTAGGGCCTCACGAATGAAATTTNATTATGGAAGGTGTTGCAGTTTTGTAGCCCTCTGACCTAGCAGCCAGAAAATTCAGGCAGATATGGCTCGAGCCCAATTAGGGCCTCACGAATGAAATTTCATAATGACAAGGTCGCAGACTCAATTTGGCACAGTCAGCCAGCAATCGCATTCAGCGAAAACATTGACTTTTGCAAATGTGACAACAAGTTTTTAGATTTGAAGAATGATGATTCTCAAGCTTTTTTGTATACCAAGTTTAATCAAATATCTTCAGTAGAAACAAACAAACAAACAAACAAACAAACAAACAAACAAACAAACAAACAAACAAGGCGAATCTGAAAGTTTTAACCCCCAACCGGGAAAATTTTGTTCGATTTTCTAATATAGGAGAGGGTTCTTTCGTTGATAATCTTCGCAAGAGCAGCTATCACAATGAAACCAGCAATGTGCCATATAATTGTAGCCTACGCGTAGACCCATTATCCCAAAGGAGGAAAGGGTCTATGAAACAAAGAGCAAAGGCTTGCTACGGCCGCCCAATTAAAATCATTATAATCTCCTTTTCAAATTATTTGTGAAACGCGTTGAAACCATAGAAATAGAAATATTTCTATGGTTGAAACAAAGGCTGCATGAATTAAGTTTCCAGAAATCTAGAAACTTCAGTAGCCAGCTTTTGCTCTTTGTTTCGTAGACCATGTCCTCCTTTGGGATAATGGGCTACGCGTAGGCTAATATAATTGAAGAAAAGATCATCTAAAATAGCAACAATTAGCTTTTAGTCATGTGACTGATTACAGAGCAACCAGCAGCATTGAAAGTTTTGATAAAATTGAGGTACCTTTGAAAAAAATTTATTTTCACAAAGCAAATGGTTGAAATTTGCCAAAATAGCACTAAATACCTACTTACCCCTATTTTAACCGAGTGACAAAAATGATCTTCTACGGAGGGGCCTTTTTTGTCCAACTTCCTAATTTCCTCCTCAAGTATTACAGCTATGACGATGAAAATTGTACTGTTTCATAATTGAACAAATCAATTTAATGTCACGTGATTGGTTGCTAGGCAACCAAATACAATGCAAATGATGTCAAAATCAAGCTATTTGCAAAACGGGCTACTTTCACAAAATATTTGGATAAAATCGGCAAAAAACATCCAAATACCTGCTTGATAAATGCAGATTAGAATGAAATTCTAATCGGAGTTAAAGCAACGAACATGCTGTTTATTGTTTATACGCCTCTGGCGATTGCAATACCATAGATTTTAACTCTCTAAAGATGGCATGTGTTTTATTATCTACGTGCTCATTGATAGTCGTGCATGTGGCATGTTTTCTTCTTGCAGTATATTGATTTGAGAATTTAGTAAATTTTGCACACTCGTGCGGAGTGGTTGCAAATTAAGTCTCCCACCCACACGCCTCTTTCACATTTTTCATGTTGGATCTTCTTTCTTTTGCAGATGCATCTGGAAGTTTTGTCCAACATGGACGAGGGGACTAGTTTTGCGGGGAAAAATGCACGCTTTCCGTCCAACCCTACCTTCGGAAGGGTTATTTGTTCTTCGGGAGATGGGCTAGTTCCCTCTAAGCCCAACTTGCCCTAATGATGAGAAAATGCAACCTTGTGTTTGTCCGATGCTTATGAGGAAATATTCACGATAAGGTTGAAATATATCTGAAGGCAGCCAAGCCCCAGCAACGTCGGGCCTATTCATGGGAGTGTAGCTTTAACATTAATTTGTAGTTTCATATAGAGTAGCATCGTCCATTATGGCCAGTCGCCCATTATGGCCGGCTAGCAAGAGAAATTAAATTTCAGGGGACTGACGACTAGTAATAAAATTGCAATTGCGCGGAAAATCTTCACTGACATCTGTTTTATCATAATCTAACCTTCACTAAAGTTTCAGTTCATTTGCATTGAAACCTGACGAGATGGTTTGTGCATATCGCAAATTGATTCTTTCAAGCATCGCACATTTCATGATTCTATTAACATTCCTTCCTTCTTTTTTGTTCGATCAGCACCTTGCAGTTTGAAATGTTTCAAATATCCTTTGATTTTTCAGAAACCCTGTCTCTACAAAAGAAATCTACAATG
>REGL01000908.1:110424-122060 GCA_004194395.1 Aurelia aurita complex sp. Pacific | reverse complement strand
TCAAAACAAGCTGTAATTTGTATGTTATTTAATCATGTGCAAGTTAAACAAACTACATAGATACATATAGTAATAGATGCATCAGGAGCATCCGAAAAGCTGTTTTCAAGATTGCAGACGAAAACGAGAGGTACCTTCATCGACTCAAGAACATTGCTATTGACAACTGCAATGTGGAAATTCACATTGGAAGCAGGATCACTGATGATACTTTATCATTTGTTAATAGTTGCATGGGCAAAATTCATGTTTTCTTTCCATTTTCAAAGAATTAAAAACTTTCGGACAATTAAACTTTCGGACAAAAAATTGTCCGAAAGTTTGATCGTCCGAAAGTTTTCGATATTAATGTAGATTAGCCGATTAGGGAGATAGTTCCAGTTATCGCAACAACAAAAATAGCGATAACTATGAACTTGTAATCAGTCTAGTCGGAGAGGCTACCGATAACCTTTTGCTAGAGTCTTTTTATTGCTCACAACTTCACAGAATCATCGAAACGATCAAGTATTGGGAATAAAACATGTTGCCTCCCTTTCAAATGAGGCCTGCAAGACCTTATGCGTAGATGTCAGACGTCCTTACGAGGCTCTGGCACCCAGGGTAAGATGTCAGGCACTGATTGCAGGGTTTAATTTTCTTTTAAACCCTCATTTTTGTAGTGCTAGATCTGCACATATTATTGCTTATTGGAGTCCAAAAATCCCACTATACCATCTCCCTGTCAAGCCCCCACAGATCCAAAGTTTCCTTGGTTAACTCAAGTGTCGTACACTAACCGCAAAGCGTGCTATCTCTGCATGGGCACATGTTCTAGGTAAAGCTTGAAACATGCTATCACCAAACAAGTATCGAATTTCACTCATCATTGAATTTTACCGCCAGAATTCAACCCCGCCCCAGACTCCTGACTGTTGAGGTCATTTCCTTATTGGATCTCTAGCGTAAAGATCCGCGAATGATATAACAGAATGGTCTTGCATGAGGTATTTTGCGTTGTCGCTAATCTCCTTTGATATTCAATAAGGGACAGAATTTAAATTGGACTACAGTAAGTTATTTGGATAGCTTAGTTAATTTATGATTTCATGTGTGCATTCAACTTTGCAAATGTGTGCTTTGAAAGCAAGTGTACACATATAAAGCTCTGATGTTACGGTTACATTGAGTAAAGAAAAAATTTGCAAGCTGCTTTAAATCATAAAAGTTCGAGTTTTATATCGTCTGGAAACGTTGAGACTTTTCAGACAAGACCCGGAAAAAGACGAGCCAAAAACATGTGCTGTGCATTTACTTGAAATTCTACGTAATCAAAATTCAACTATCGTCTACTGGTGGTTGATGAAAACTTCGTTTGCTGTTTTGCTAATATCACATATATGTGCAGCTGAAAGGCTCGTAAAAGTCTTGCGGAAAACGTTCCAAATGTCTGTTTTTTATATCATTTGAAAAAAGTTGTAAAAATCGAGGGGTGTATCAATCACTCTTCCGAAAAAGCGTACGATATTTTTTAAAGCAATAGGATTTTCAGGGACTTTTTATGGATTTTTCTTGAAAAGAAGAAGATTTTTGCTAAAGGTGTACACGTTTTTTTTTATAAGAAACTTGGATCAGCACTTAGTACTAAAAGTTTCGTAATTTAGCATGAAAGTTTCGGTGTTTTAGTAGTAAATGTTTCTTAATTAGTTTCTTATTTTTTTGGGCCTAAAATTGCGATATTGTTCAAATTTATGGCTTCTTCTCGACAAAGGGCTTCCATTTTCAATTGACATTGTCATCATGAATAAGCCATTCACATTCAGGCAAAAATTACCAATTTTTGCAGTTAAAAGTTAAAAAAGATGAAGATACCTTTGTTAGAGAAACATAGAATAAAAGAGTCATACAGAAATTGAATTTTAAGAGTTTCTTAACTGTTCTTGAGCGTAGTACTAGAGTTTCTTAAATTTTTGGTCATCGTAGTACTAGTTTCTTATAAACCAGTTTCTTATAAAAAAACGTGTACAAGAATTTTAGAGAATGATACGCCCCTCGGCAAAAATGATGTAAAACCATCATGGGTAATAATGCAGCATTGATGTGGCTTATGTTATCATCAACATTGTATTCTCACTCACTGTGTTGTTTCTCTTCCACGGGATTGCGAGAAAAGCTCGATAATGTTGCTATTCCTTCGTTCTTCTCTCGTCACAAAGATTGAATGCCGTTATTATTCAAACAGAGTTGAAACGGCCTGAGCTCCTACGCAGCGATACTTCTCATTTCAAACTGCTTTTCTCAAAATCCCGTGGAAGAGAAACAACACAGTAGTGATTAAGAATACAATTTTGATCATAATATTGGCCACATCAACGGTAGGTAGGTAGGTAGGTATCATATTTAACGTGGCTAGACTGCGAAAGTCTGAGAGAGACTTATTTCCAGCAGGGGCCACGGATGTTTTACCATCAACCCGCCGCAGCTACCAGATTTCCCTCACATGGCTCTGGTCGACCCGGGCTAGAGTTACGGACAGCGACCAAACTGTCCAGCGCGGGATTCGAACCTCGGCCGTTCTGACCTTTGGATTATCATTGCCCATGATAAAACATTGGAAAACTCTCTGAAAAGAAGTTGCAAAAGTCTCCACAAAACATGTAAACATTTCATGCTCTCGATTTCTTCCCCTCACTTTAGGTTCTGTTACTACTTTAACCTAATTGTAACTTCAAGGTTTTGTACAACTATTAAAATTATTGAAGAATTTTCTTTTTTCTGAGCCCAATCAATCGCACAGTATACCATCTGAAGTAGTTTATTATCCTTGCACCAAGAGCATCATCGTTAGTGCACAAGCTGCAGAAAATATATGCTACCTGAAAATCAAGCTATTCCTGAGAAACATTCACAAATAACATTGTAAGAACCCCACACAAACGGACTGAAGTGCTGCTTATGTTTTAGTGCCTACGTATGCATTGAATCTGCAAACAGAAGCAAAATTTAATGGGTATACCTCTTCGATTAAACGCAGCCTTTTTTCTTTTGAGTCCTTGTACTTTTGTAGCTTCGCGGTTCACAAAGGCACATTCAGATGTCAACTATCTTCAATAATTCTAGCAGAAAGTGAGTTTCGATTGCAACCTTGTTGACATTTCAAACAAACCAATAGTATCGTATCGAGCATTTTATGCCAAGTTAATTGATGAGTTGTCAGGAATGATTCTGTTTGTTGCTTTAGTTATAGTTAAAAGCGGACGAGATATGAGGAACTGAAACCTCCTAACAACGTATGACTTTCTTAAAGGTGACATATGTCAGCTGCTTTCTTCGTTTAACAATGAACACCAAGCTTTCGACTCATGTAAGTGTGCTGGTATGAAACCTTTCGATACGAAAACCACGTTTGCAATGTAGAGGGACTGTAGACTGATTACAAGTTCGTAGTTATCGCTATTGATAGACTGATGGACGCTTAATGTTGCTGTTGTTGTTGTTCTTGTTATTGCGATGACTCTGGGACTATGTATCTCGTGAGGCTATTTGCACTGTACCGCTGCAGTTTTGATCTCGGAATAAAAAATTATCCCTTTTAATCATATAAGAGAAATTTTTGCAGTATAACTATGGGTATTAGGACACCGCTTATCTAACTAGGGTGATGGGAGGGAAGGGAACATGGAATCATAAATTAATCTCCTTCAATCAAATAAGAGAAATTTGCAGTATAACTACGGGTATTAGGACACCGCTTACGAGGATGAAACGATGATGAAACTGATTTAGTTTCGTCCTCGTTTATCCTTCGCAGGGTCACCTCAGTAGCTTACACTCCCGCAGTAGTAATTATATTCTATTTATGTTGATAGTCCACTGAATAGACTTGGAGCAAGTCTACCACTGGAACAATCGAGCCCACTCGAACTTTACAAATCAAAATTTTAGAAACAAGACCATTTCGACAATTAAGAGAGGGACTGGGAGAGCGGTTTTTTCTGGTAAATAGCAAATACAGATGTGGTATTTGGCTGCCACGAAGCTTTTGCAAATGACAAATTTCCCCTCTTTCGCAGCACTGTAGGCTTTAGATATTTATTGTTAAAACCATGGTTAAAACAAAATGTAGCGGAAATGATGTTCGTGAGCCTCGTAACTAAAGGGAGACTGAATCCCCAACCCAGACTTCAAATTAAATTGCTTTTGCGGGAAAGTATTCGTCATTTCGTTTTATCAGAACAAGCGTAGCAACTAAAACGAATCGCTTGATCCAGCTTCTTTTCAAAATTGCTATAAGGTCCATTGTCGGCCGGCGTTTGGTCAATAAGGAATGTCTGAAACTACACCTGTTTTTCGGATTGTGAATCATTTGCAATAGATTACTAAGATTGAAAGAGATTAGGATTGAGTAGCAAAAGTAATCTCGAAGCTTGTGTGGACTATTTTGTTTCGCAGATTTCGCAAACTTGGAAATAATCATCAATTTTTGTTTTGTCACAAAGCAAAGTAGTGTATATAACAGATAGTTATTAGCTTGATTCGCGAATTTAGCGAGCTTGGATGGATATGAATTATATGTTCAAATTGGCTAATGAAATATGGTGCAACATTTGATAGATTATTGGTTACTCATAGCCCTCCTCCCCAGCTCTTGCCCACGTAATGATTGCTAGTCACAAAAACTTACAGGGCCACAACTTTTTTGGGACACCCTGAACATCTTAAGAATATCAGGCTGTGTCTTTGATTAAATGCATAATCGAATAATGTCTTTCCAAGTGCCTCATCTTGTTTAACAGCAGGGGTAATTGATTCAAAGATATCATTGGAATTTTGGGATTGCATGACCTCTCTCCAAAATTACATATGAGAATAAGCCCCCGAGTTCTTGTTTCTACAATCACGAAATATCGTCTTGAATTTCTTCAAAATACAATTTTGCTTCTCATGACATTACGTGATGCATTTTGCTGGAAATTAACTCATTCCTAAAACAACGCCTCTGAAGTTTGATTGAATTTTGAACTAATTAATTGATAAACTTGGTTTATAGATAGAAGATATTTCGTGATAGTTAAAATGGAAACTTAGCAATTGAATTGAAACATTTATAGCTTGTTGCTTAACTTGATAGCATTATCATTAATTTAGGTCTTAACTGACGATTTGCTGTGACCGATGTGAGATGAAAATGTCCAAGAAAATGGTCCCTTTCTCAACGCTGATTTTAAAGAAAAGGACAGCCAATGGAATTGTACAATGCAGACTGCATTCTGAAGAAAAGTCAGTTAGTATCGACGAACAAATGGTAATAATTGTTTATCTTAGCCTGCAAATTTACTGTGAGCTTGTGAGACGAAAATTGCCAGGAAAATGGTTCCTTTACTCAACGTTGATTTGCAAAGGAAAGACAACCAGCAGTGTTGTACGCTGCATACTGAAGAAACTATTGTTTTATATCTGAGATATTGTTAGCTTTGTGAAATTTGTAGGCTCAGATATTTTGCGCAGAGAAAGTCAAATACATCATAAAGTTCAAACTGGAGAGACGTAAAGGTTAAACTGAGACAATAATTTAAGTAAATGGTATGTCCTTTTGATAGAAATTTGCAATGCAAAGAACAATCGACGCTGTACACTGCATTCTGGAGAGAATTTCGTGTGATAGGTGAGGCAGAAAGAAAGAAGATGCACTAAATTTTTTCATAGTGTTTATGTCCAAGAGTGGACAGAGTGAGACAATAATTCAAGCAAATCATATATCCTTTTAATAGAAGTTTACAAGGCAAAGAACAATCGACGCTGTTCTTCACTGCAAACTGCGGAGAGAATTTCGCGTGATTGGTGAGACAGGAAGGAAGAAGATGCACTAAAATTGTTATCATATTTTACATCTTAGAGCAGAAAGAATGGGATGATAATATAATTTAAGCAAATGGTATATATATTTGAAAGAAATTTGTGAAGCAAAGGACAGTCACCGCTGTTGTACGTTGCAGACTGGAGAGAATTTCGCGTGATAGGTGAGGCAGAAGAATAGCAAATGTACTAGAATTGTTTATCATCGTTTACATCTTATCGAGGATGCAGCGAGATAATAATAGTATCTATCAGTTTGGTGGAAATTTGCAAAGCAAAAGGCAATCAACATTGCTATTACTCCGAACTGGAGAGACTTTCGCATAGTATTTAAGAAAGAAAGAAGGAAAGAAAGAAAAATGATTCATCATAGTTGCTTACCACTAGATTATAAACTTCAAACATCAGTAACATCAGTTCTCCTCTTCTTTGCTTTCTTTAGAAGCCACCACGCCTGAAGTTCTGATTTTCGACTCTTTGCTTATCCTTTCAAAAGTGTTAGCTCCTTTCAAATCGCTGAAAATCTCTCCAACTCGCTGTGCACAGGTTGCTTGTTTCTTCTCACGACTTGAAGGCAGGTACCCTGTTTGTGAGTATTCGTTTATTAGCCTAAATGCTTATTGAAAAGGACAATTAAATCGAACAAACAAAGAAAACGCGGTGCAAAGCATGAAGGGATCACTGCGCACACTGTTGACCTCTCCGCAGACACCTGGTAGCAACACCTTGGTATAGTCTAAAGCAACGCTTTAAGGACTCTTTTACGTACTTTTACCGGAGATCTTTCTACTATTCTTATGGGGTCCTAAATTTGATATTTTCAGGCCTAACGTAGCCTGCGTGCAGACTCTGCTGATTTATTTTCAACGAAGGTGAGATGAAGTGAAGTTGCGGATTTTAGCGCCAACCTCTGGGATCGCAGAAGTAGCTAAGTGCTAATCGAGTCCGCGACCCCTTGTCATGACGCTCAAATGGTGGGGCCCTCCGGGTATCGACCCCTGTCCGCCTGACTGTTCTGGCTGCAAAGTCAGAGGATTACACCACTGTGCCACAGCACCTTCAATATTCGAAGGAGAATTCTCCAAGAATTCTCCTAGAATTGCTTCAAGGATTTGCAAAGGCCAAAATGCCAAGGCTGTGGTTTGGAGGTGGACGCAAGATTTCTGCTCTCAAAACACCTGTACCAACAAAATCGGTACCTATGTTCAAGAGAAATATCGAAGAGCATTTTGAGGTCGATTATGATTAAAATCATAGTTAAAATGAAATTCACATCGCGGGACCCAACCAAATCTGTATACTTTCTTGGGACACTTGGTATTTTTAAAACATTAAAAACTTAAGAAATTCGTAAGAAACTTTTGGTAGCAACTATGTCCTAGAATTTAGGAAGTCAGCTATTGGCCCGGGACTTACGTCCTTAATAATATAGATTCGTGTATAGTTAAAAAAGTCTGCGCTGATCAACAAAATATAATGTGCACTAACCTTGTCTTCAGAAAGTTGAATTCATCATCCATCTGACAGCAACACGACATGAGATAATTGAGCTTTTGAAATCTCCTTGAAGCATCAAAGTTGAAATTTGTAAATTTCTAGTATCTGTATCGAAGCTTTCTTTGTTCCGTGAATAAAACGTTTAATATCCGCTTTTATCTCTATTTGCTACTGCTGGCCAGGTGCTGGATCATTCCTCAATGATACTCATAAAAGGCAATTAGTACTTTTTAACATTTCTGCTATTTTAGGCCGCAATTCAGATGTAGCAAATAATGTTGGTTAGGTAACTCATGAACCTTTCGTACTTTTTATAGAAGCTTTCATCATGTCATAGTTCTAAAAGTTTCTCAATTCAATAGTAAAACTTCTGCATTTTAGTACAAAAAGTTTCTTAATTTGTTACGTATTGTGCAAGAATTATCAATATGATCCCTAACACTGCTGCAGATATGTTTCCTGGCATTTAAAACATCATATAGGAATGAAAAGTGTTCTTTTATGTTCAAAACATCAACAGTTCATTAATATTACTCAAGAATAAATGTTGTACAACATATTTGACATACCATCCTTGCATTTAACTTATAAAAATGTTATGTAAAATAACTCCCGCTAGTTTAGGCCATTTTGACACAGGGGGCCCATTTTATAAGAGTAATTAAATGAGTCCCTACTGAGCAAGTCATATCTGCAAATCAAAGAACGCAGGGAAACAAGGGACGAAATGTCATAAGTCTATCTTGAGCCCGAGCAATAATGCACCGTTTATGTTGCCAATGTTATGATCGAAACTGTATTCTTACCGATTGTGTCGTTTCTCTTCCTTGGGGTTGTGAGAATAGCTTAGTAATGTTGCTTTTCCTTCATTGTTCTTGATGACGCCATTATTCAAACCGTGTTTAACGCCTGAGCTCCTACGCAGCGATGCTTCTCATTTCGAACTTCAGCTCAAACAGTGTGCGTCCCACGCTCCTTCGCAGTGTCTTCTTTTCAGCAAAAATGACTACGCATACAAATTCTATAAAATCAATTGTGAAAATAAGAGTTTGAACTGAGTTTAAGAAAATAACAAGGGGTTCAGAAAAAATTAACAAATTTGTTACACAAAGACTGACAAAGTCAAATTGGTAGGACACTGTGGAGGAGTGTGGTGTGCGACCACCTCCAAACCAGAGTTTGGCACTTTGGCCTGAACAATTTCTTGAAGCACAGTGAATATATCAATGATAGCCCCACGATAGCCTTGATAGGATTTGAACAACATTAGATCATATCACACTCTGAATTTCAGTTTTTGAGTTGGATGTGCTTCAGGAATTTGCGTAGGCCAAAAGGCCAAAGCTCTGGTTTGGAGGTGGACACAATTTTGAGAGTTCAAAATTGATATTTCTGCTCTCAAAGCAGCAATGTCACCAAATGAAGTATCAATGTTGAAGTTAACTTGGGAGGAACATTTTGAGATTGATTAGCCATTGATTCAAGCTAAATCATCATCGCTGGACACTTCTGTATACTCTTTTTCAGGGACACCCGGTATATGAATGAATGAGTAAACCAATGAATGACTGAATGAGTGAACGTATGTTTGTTAACCATCTTCTTTCCAAAGCAGTGCAAAAAGAGTATGTTTTTGTTGCAATTGGGAATTCTAGGTATTTTTTATAAGAAACCGCTTGTAAGAAACTCAGACTCTCCGATCGCCAAAAATTAAGAAATTCCAGCATGTTTTTCTTTATTCTCACTTGTTTCCTGTATCATATTACTCCGAAAGTACTTGAGTAATATCTAAACATTGGAAAGGCTTCAAAACGCCATGTTTTGGAATGTTCACGAGGGCACATATGTGATCAGTTTAAGAAACTTTCAGTACTGTACTGGCCCAAATTCTTAGTTTCGAGTTTGTTATAAAGAAAATACCTGTAGGGGTGTCAAGTAGAGCGCCGAGAGGGAGGCACCAACTGCCTCTTCTTACACCCCTTAAATCCGCCATTGAGTGTCACTAGATCAACCGTAGTTATGATAATAATAATAACCCAACTACCTCCTCCCTTATGCAACTTTTTGTTTGGCTAGGTCCGACAAAATGGGGCAAACTGGAGCAGGTGCCGGTGCCAGGAGGACTTGTTTACGGTTTTCTTATGTTGTTTCTTATGTTGTCAACTTCGCACCGCAGCTGACTTACATTAAGCTGCAAATGCAGTGCGAATGTGCACAAAATGTTTGTCAAAATGAGTACATTTTCTTGTTTATGTTGATAGAAGATGTTGTCCCTCTTCTTCATCGTTCACTATATATATTCTTGTTTATCTATATATGCATCTATGTATTGCATCTATGTATATGTATTCTTGTTTATTGGCAATAGAGAAACAATAAAATAGATAAATTGGCAATAGAGAAACAACAAAAATTTGATGTTTTAGCACACTAAGGCCTTTCAAGTTAATACTATCATCAGAGTGTGACTGACAAACAGTTTGTCGGTCACACTCTGATGATAGTATTAACTTGAAAGGCCTTAGTGTGCTAAAAACATCAAATTTTTGTCTATTTCTCGTTCGTTCTTCATCCGCACTTATAGTATCCATTTTATTCTTGTTTATGTATATATGCATCTACAGTGCGTTCACTAAGGTTGCATTCACGACTATTTATAAGGAGCTACATCCATCTGTTAAATAAGAAACCCCTTATAAGAAACAGTCAACACCGGAGTTTGAAACCACAAATTTATTCTTGCGTCCTCTTGACAGGACAGCAATTACTCTGTGTACTATGTCACGAAAACGGTTCTAGGAATAAACATAGTTCCTACAAGGTAGGCGCCCTTGCCTCTTCCAGAAATTAAGAGCATAGCCGTCAAATGTTTTCTTTTGTCCAAGGATCCCGTGGGGTTCTGACTCACGCTCTGATCAGATCGCATTTTCTCCTATGATTGACCAATCAGGTGCCGTCGTTGTGTTTACTTCCGCGTTTTGCAGCACAGCTTAGGCCATTTTTGGCCGTTTTGACCACCATCCCCAAAAAGCATTGCACGATCGGATAAATCGATTTTCGTCAAAATTTCAATAGACGATTACGCTAAAGATGGCGGCGAGGAACTTTTTGCCAAGATGCATTGCGTTCGAATAACGAATCTTTAAAACGATTCTATAGGAATTCGATTTAAGAACGCAGTGCATCTTGGTAAAAAGATCCTCGCCGCCATCTTTAGCGTAATCGTCTATTGGAGAAGATTCTCCATGCTTTGGACCATAAGTGTTTTCGGTATGGCTTTGCGATCACTAAAAATAACAGAATTGTGACATTTTTAAGCTCAATGCATAACCCATAATCCGGACAGGCACATGTATGCCGAATCCCAATGAAGGAGGTACCCCTTGAATTTCAATTAGATGACACCAATCATTGCTTTGAGCAAGCAGTTATAATTTTGGCTAGACACACATCTGAACAGGAAGTAATTAATTAGTTAAGATATAACATAAAGGTGGGGCAATTAATTTCTGGCTCGTGCAGAAGTCTTATTTATGCCAAATTTAGGGATCGTAATTAGAAATTATAGATTAAAAATGATAGATTTATCTGTAACAAATGTATTAGATACTCCTTGCTAGACCGATTAAAGTAAAAAGAGGTGCTTTTTGCAAAATACAATGAGGAGGCACGCGATTCAAAGTCAGGAAAGCTGTTGCAATTATTGTGCAATATATTCGTGGGGCCTAAACGAGTCGTGGGGCCTAAGTGAACAGAGCCAGGGAGAGATACGATAAAGAAACAAATGTTTACTGATCTTGTTCACTCAAATTGATCAACAGAAAATCCACCATTTATGTGGACATTCTTTGAAAGAGAACACATAAAATATGAATTACGAACAAAGAATCTGTTGCAATTACCAAAAAGAAATGCAAACACATTCGGAGTTAATTCGCTTGCATTCGAAGGCGCTCTCCTATGGAACACTCTACCAGATACCATAAAAAATGCAAACTCAACAGCGATATTTAAAAGAATGATCAAAGAATGGAATGGGCAAAATTGTACATGCAAGATCTGCAATTAAATGAGAAACTTAGGTGATAGTGAGGATCCCATATTTTTATCTTATTAAGTCGTAGTATTGTAAATAGTTGGTTTGGATTAGTTTTTTTACTATGTATTATACCAACTGTAAATAGTTTGATAATAATGATAATTGCTGCGAAGCGCGCATGCGCAAGCAGTCTTCTAGAGAGATTTGATCGAGGGTGGACAGTGGAGTATTTTTTGAACAACTACAACAACAGGCTGTGTAGCAT
>REGL01000908.1:89218-109987 GCA_004194395.1 Aurelia aurita complex sp. Pacific | reverse complement strand
TGCTGGTTTTTGTACTCCCTTTAAAAGACGGATAGAAAACTCTTTTAGGCCCATCTAACACAAAAGCTTTGCCAATCTTTGATGCAAAAACAAGAACTATTGTAAAAACATCTTTTGAAGATAACGAAATAAAATTTGTCTGAATTTTCATGTGAAAAGTAACGCGATTCCTAGCTCGTATCATATCGTTTATTCTATAAGTTTCTGAATGAAATCATTGTGACGGATAATTGCTCTTAGATCATTAATGTGGCTTGTTTTATTGTCAGAATTTAGCTTATTTACAGAGGAGGCAGCTGGAAGCGATCAGCAAATCAAAATTCATTTTTGTTGAATTAATCAAACTAACACCTGCTTCAAACAGAGATGGCCTTCTGCCCTCATCCAATTGATCTTTTGATGCATGAAACAGACCTTTTCAACCTCGTTCCCAAGGGTTTTTGTTGTTGTAAATAGGAGGCTAGACCTCAACAGGGGTTGCAGTTTACGGAAAACCTTCATTGGCACTCATTTCATTTCATTTTTTCATTTTAACTTTTTTACCCATGGTAATCCACTCAATATTTACATACTGCTTTACAGGGAGCCATGCTAAAGTAATATTAAAAATTAGATAATAAATAACTAAATATATAATATAATCCTACTTACAATAATCTTTGACAAAAAAAGAAAGAAAAACGAGAAAAGTCATAGTTTGGCTTTATATTTTCTTCGAAAAGTGCTGAGCGATGAGGACGCCTTGACACCACAATCTAGGTCATTCCAGAGCTTAGCACTGTACTGGACCTTAGCACTGCACTGTCCAGACCTTAGTATTGGGTACGAGGTGCAGATCTTTTAGCTATTCTGCCATGGATGGATAGACGCTGCAGTTGTACTTGCTTGCCGCAGCTTCATAGGAAATTTATATACCGCTATGGAGGAGGTACCGATTAAAACCTCCTCCGCAAAATGATATGACTTTTCCTCAGCAGATTTATACAAACTAAAGTATAACTGCGGTGTCTGACTACCCATGATTTTACAAAAGAGGCTGAATCGAACGATATTTTCCTGCATTTTGTAGAACATTCTACTGCCCCCCCCCCCCCACTTATATCAAACTCCAGAAGTAACCAAAGATTCTCCATTTATTGCGCTAGATAAGATTGCATGTTAATTTGGATGTGTTTTGAGATAAAACTTTGTCGAATTCATGTATTTAACTCGTAGAATTGTATGTTTAAACCGCGAAATGTGGTGCAAAAAGGACTAAAAATGTCCAAAATTAAATAAGCCCCCCTGGGGGTTTAGCAGAGCTTTTTTACGGTATATGAAAATATCACTCGATCCAGACTCTTGTGTGGAATAGCCATGAGCGATAGGACACCAAGTGTGTATCAGTGTGGAATTTTCATCAGTTGTGAGCCACCCTATAAATGAGCCACATTATTACTCTTCTGCGAATTTAAATTCTTTCAGTATTGAGCCAACTAAGTGCAGATCCATATTGACTGTAAACCTCCAACAGATTTTCTCATATCCTTCTGAGTAGCAACCTATCCTTGACCAGTCCATATCCTATGGTCTCTGTTAGCCTTACTCTATTTTGTTAACGAAGACAAATTGTAAAAGGGAAGGCGAAATGTTTTGTAGTTTTCTTTCAGATAGATAGACTCATTACAATTGACGAAATAGACTTGGGGCAAGTCTAACCTTACTCTAGCCTTACTCCACAATGACCCTCAACTCTCGCTCATCTCATTGAATTGAATTATTGTTGTTGTTGTCGCTCTTCAGTGAGGTCGTTGCGGGTGCTCTCATTTCGACCTATTTGACGACAGAACTCCACAATGATCTTACTCGTTGAATGAGTCATACCGCAAGAATGAAGTGAAAATGTTCATAAAATTGCTATCCGTTAAAAATAGAAACTCTTTATAAGCCCTCCGTTGCTATTTGTACAATCCTATACGCGCCATTATGCCTCATTTGTACAGCGGGCGGCTTATTGCTCAAGAACCACGAGGCTACGAGAGTTCATCACAGATAAATCTGCTGTCAAGTCTCTGTTTGTATTTAATATCAATGGAAGTGGGAGGTTTCAGTAAATTGATCACAGACGTACATTTATCTCAAGCAAACTTTGGATGGCTTTTCATTCTATGCAGGAGCCCTTTGCAAGTCAAACCAGTCAGATTCATCGTTGTGAAAGTAGATGGTTTGATTACCTCTGGCCCGAAAATTTTCGCCCTAAATTCACTGAAGATCCCAGATTTCAGAGTATAGAACCAGAAATCGTACAGATTTGCAACTTCCCAAAGTTAGGTTAGAATATGCAAAAATTCTCGCACTGGAGGTGAGGCGAAAATCAATGCGATTCACTCCGCTCCGCATTCCATCTCGTGTAACTGCACTAACCCGGTGTCGCCCCACTCCATTTGCTCGTGTAACTGCACCAATCCGATGCGACTCCACTCCATTTGGGCTTCGCAGTTGCCAAAGACAATAGATTGAGATTTCGCAGTGGGGGGGGAGGGGGGAGGGGTGAATCGGTGTCGTGTAACTGCAATCAAAATGGGTTCATGGCAATCCGGTATCGTGTAACTGCGTGCGATTTTGACCAAGATGGGTTGAAACCAGTCCGATACGAAAAGCAATCCTGTATCATGTGACCCAGGTCTCAAACTACAACTCATGGACTTTCACATTGAAAATGAGGTGGACATTGTTTACCTCCTATTCATGTCCGGATATGGAAACCATAGCAACACTGTTCCAAGAGCTGAGTGCTCCAGGCAATGGCGGATGGGCCTTAGTTACCTGCTGAAGCCTCAAATGATAAAACCCCTAAAACTTCAAATGTTCTACGATGAAAAAAGGCCCCAAGTATCCAGATAAATGTTTCCTCAATCCAAAAAGCAACAAACCTTTCACTTTCAACCAGGAGTTCCTCATTTTGAAGGCCACTTAGCTTCCATGATATTCACCACAGCAATGAGAATTTCCAACTGCCGAAGGTTGCCATGACTGCGCTATAACCTCGTTTCAGAGCGCAAATCTGTGCCCTTTCAGTTACAATTTTTTATGTGAAAGTAGTCCATCATCACCCAACCTCGTTCCCAGGGTGTTCTGACGTCATACGCTGATCACGAAGCCGAATGAACACCCTGGTCAATCTCGTCCCCAGAGTGAGTTCGTTGCTCTGCCTCTACTCTGGGATATATGGGATAACAGAGGCCAATTTGAGTATTTGAGTGAGTGAGTTGCTCTGCAATTTGATTGGCTAATTTTCTTGTTATGCAAATTTTGTTGAGAAGGCCAATTGGCGGCTATTTAGGACAATTGCTGCAACACTTCTGTTGGGTAATCAAAGTTAAATGTAGTGGAACCTTAATTTCCAGTCTGGAACTGATTTTTAGCCACTGGGAGTGCCGCTGTCGTTCCTGGAGTCAAACATTAACCTCCTTGCGCTGAGCCTAAGCCCCTTCAAAGGAAGCGAGAGGTCCGTGAAATGACGACGTTTAGAAAACATTATTTCTCAAAAACCAGGCGCAGTAGACCAATGGGCAAGCAACCCTGGTTAGGAAATTTATCTGACAACAAAGATTAAAACTTTCTATAATAAAGGTTCTTTGGAAAATATAATTTCGCAGCAAGCAAAAGTCGAGAGAGTAGTTCTCCTATGATTTTCCCCACAACTCGCGACGATCGAGACGTGCCACATTGTTGATCACGTGTTCAAAAATGGAGCTCGTTGATTGGCTGTGGTGCAAAATGCAAACAAACCCAAAACTGCTACTGATTACCAAATTTACCCCTGTTTGTGAGTCTAATGTCAAACGTACGGGTACTGCCTAATCTTGCGGTTCTCGATGGCGCATCTGATTGGCCAACGTTCGTGTGAATGTGCAGCAAGCAGGTCCTTTTAATTTGTTAGGAGTGTTTATTGCTCTTAATCACATAGGTCACACGATACATGGCAAAGCATGTCTGTTTACGATGATTCAACGCCTTTAATCAAAATTATTTAGCACTCTGCTCACAGGCTCCCTAATTGTGACTATGGAAGTAGCAGTCAACACGATCTCAGAAATTACTCTTTGGGAAATAGTTTTTAAGTAGTCTGTGACATGCTACTCCTGATGTACCCTGGCGTACCAAGGGGGTTATTTATAACTCTTTACATCAGTTTTCACATTTTGTTGCCAATTGGCACGTTCAAATCTGGAGGGAATTCGCAAAATGATTCTGCGACTGCAACAATCATTTTCACAGGCGATATTAGCTTGGATGGACCAGTGAAATACTTCGCCGACGTAGCAAAGTCATGTAATTATTCAATGCCATTTAGGAAAATTCAGGAGCAGCTTTTGGATGCAGATCTGCGAGTTGGGAATTTAGAAAGTCCATTAGTAACCGAGGATACTAAGCCACCGTTTCCTGGTAAACGAGTGCATCAACGGGGCTCGTTAGGAGGCATCGAGGCTCTAAAATCTGCTGGATTTGATGTCGTGCAGCTGGCCAATAATCATATCTGCGATTATGGAGATGAAGGGATTCAAAGTACTGTAAAGGCTCTTAAGGATGCCGGGATTGACTTTGTTGGCTTGCGTGGTGAATATGAGGACGACGCGGCGGAGGATATGTAAGAAACGACCAGTTGGTTTTTGTTTCTATTCTCAATTTACTAGATTTCACACAAGACGTTATTTGGATGTTTTTCTTTTATTATTACTATTATTATTAATTCAAATATTTAAGGTGGGTAACCCTTAAGCAATGCTGATTTTAAAGTTGCCCTCCAATATTGAGAGTTAATTGAATCCAGTGCCTAAAATAAGAATTTTTACAGGTATACAGTTTGTAGACAGATAGGGTGGGGTCCTTTGTTAATTGGATATGGCAGTTAGAGAACTATAAGAAACTTTTGGTTCACAATTACAAGCTTTACTTTAGGCCCTGGTTGAATCGCAAAATCTTAGGCCTCTTCGTCTCAATATGTCCCATCTAAGTACAGCCGCGTATACACTCTGTCAAAATATGCTGACAGGATGCTGATGAAGAGCCCCCAAGAGCACACTGTGATTGGTAGAACTCAACTGATCACATGCAAAACTAGAATTTAGATTTCATAACGAGGCTGCCTGCTGTGAGACTTAGGGTTCAGCTCTGGGAGCGCAACCGCAAGCAGGAGCAACAGGAGACAAAATGAATGATTTCAATATGGCCTAAGTACGATGAATGGCCTAAGCTACTCTCGTTGTGATTTGACTCCGTTGTTAATTCATTCCGCTGTTAAGATATAATGACAATTTACTCAAGTTCTTCTTTGTCCATTCCTTAAATCTCTCAATTACTTCCTGAATCGCATTTTCCAAGCCAACACAATCAGCATCACAGCTCGAGTCCTTTTTCAGCGCCATTACTCTGCATCAACGGTTTCTGAATAAAGCTTCGCTCCTTCGCAGACAATCTTTCAAAAATGAGCGCGCTTTCGCCTGATTGCTTGTGGAGGAGCATAATTCATTCAAGATGGCGGTGGGTCGGCTTCTGTTGTACAGGCTTGGAAAATAAGATTCAAGCAGTAATTGCAACATTACAAAACGACGAAAAAGAACTCCAGTAAATTCCCATTATATATTAATTGCAAATTCAAATCATTATGTCTCTTGTTGCTCATGCCACAAGTAAGTTAACAGTCTGCTTTTATCAGAGCTGGCTACCTACTGAGTTCCATGGTAAGTTGATCACATAAAACATCACGTGAAAATAGCAAAATCGCTGTACTTACATGGACACATTACCTTTAAGCAACTTTCTCAAATTTCGTGCACCTTCATAGTATCGTTTTTTGGGCAAATATATCCTTATCCTTTACCCCGTGATTTACCACCGTGTATTTATATATGTATGTAGAGAACTGTATGTAAATATGGATGTAATATTTGCCATCATATACCATATATATGATTCCAGAGAACTGTATGTATGTGTGGAGTGGATGTAATATTTGCCATCAAAATTGAAATTAAGTGTTGTATAAAATATTAGGAAGAAAAAAAGAGATGTCTAATTACATATGACAATATATAGATATAAAAGTTAAAATCTAATCTAAAACCATCCCCATGTTAAAATGGCAGGGATAGCGTTAAAAGGTCAGTGCGACCTTGTCTCCATAATGGTTCCTCCAGATGTGTCATTGATTTAACATCATGGTTGGGCCAGATTATTATTTGGTAGATGACCTCCTGGAAACGCATATCATTGTGGGCACATCATCTCACCTGGTGGTGTAAAAATTGTTACCTCAGTGATGATGGCAAGTAAGTCTTGTGATATAAGTTCCTTTTGTATATTTTATTCTAGAGAACTGCTACATTCCAAGAACAACAGACGTCGAAATTTGGTCAAAACGAACGGAAAGAAGGAAAAAATTCCATATAAAAATTCTACGCGTGTGAAGGACAGACAAAAACCGCTGATAAAAGTTGTTAACGGGTTGAAAATCGGCTTTCTTGCCTACTGTCAAAACGAAGAAGGCTGTGGAAACTATGAATGCAAAGAGGGAGAAAAATGCGGCCCAAATGGGAATATTTTCAAAGCAGGACCAGCAGTATTTGATAGAGAACGTGCAAGTCAAGGAATACTCGCATTGAAGAAGATGGTTGATGTTGTAGTTATATTGATGCATTGGAGTCGAGAATACTCGATTTTGCCACCGATGGGAATAAGAGAAATTGCAAAAGCGTTGTCGCTTTATGGTGTGGATATGATCATTGGATCACATCCGCATGTTATTCAGGTATTTCTTGGGACTTACTTTGTATTGCCATATACCGATGGAGGAGAAGTAGCCTTAAAGGGGCTCCGTCGTCAAAATGTAAACAAAACGATGATTTTTGCAGTTTTTTGAAAGGTGATATCACACAGGATTTTCGTATTTTTTTCAAAATGAAACTTGCTGTTTGGGCATTNCTCGCATTGAAGAAGATGGTTGATGTTGTAGTAATATTGATGCATTGGAGTCGAGAATACTCGATTTTGCCACCGATGGGAATAAGAGAAATTGCAAAGGCGTTGTCGCTTTATGGTGTGGATATGATCATTGGATCACATCCGCATGTTATTCAGGTATTTCTTGGGACTTACTTTGTATTGCCATATACCGATGGAGGAGAAGTAGCCTTAAAGGGGCTCCGTCATCAAAATGTGAACAAAACGATGATTTTTGCAGTTTTTTGAAAGGTGATATCACACAGGATTTTTCGTATTTTTTTCAAAATGAAAGTTGCTGTTTGGGCATTAATCATTGTACTTCACTAAGGAACAAACCAAACATTCATATCTTCTACGATTGCTCGGATATAAGTGGATTTTTAACGGTCGATTTTTGGTGGCTTGGGTGAAGCCACCAAACGAACTGCAGAGAATAATGGATGAACAATGGATAATCGGCGACACGTGCGAGTTTACGGATTTTTTTATTGTTTGACGACGGAGCCCCTTTAATTTTTTTCCATTTTTTACACAGTTGCATAGGTAAGGCTTCAACTTAGAGTTTGAGACCTTGTTTGAGTCGATATGATAAGCGGTTGCTGATTAATGGCAGAGGATAGGCTAAATAAGTGGTTGCTTAAAAAATAGCACTTCTATATTGTTAATGTCAAAATCAAGTTTAAAAAGTTGATAGTGTTTATTAATTAGAAAACACTGTGAACTCTTTTACAAATGTAGAGAAAATTTGAAAATGACAAGAATCCCTTCTTTCAAACAAACATGGCTTGCTTGATTCTGATATTGCTGGAAAGCAATAGCTCTTCCATGGTATAATCAGTAACCAATTGATAGATTAACTTAAACCATAGAAATTTCTATGACTTAAACAAGGTTATAAATCATTATAAATCAGAAAATTTATAAAGGTTATAAATCAGAAACGGATCATTTTTAAACTTGGAACATTGTATCCTTCAGGGCTCAACAAGCAATTTACATATCTCCAATAACATTCTTTTTATCACAATTTTATTCCTACATCTCTTTCTTATTCTCAGTCCTCTTCACGTCACATCGATTCCCTTGATTACTATTCTTATCCTTCGAATCTGCCGCTCTTGTAGCTTGATTAGTGTCGGTTCTACTAATATTTCTTTGCTTGATAACGGGCTGTGCTCGAAACGTCGTGCTTATTTCAATTCGCATCAAAGTGCTTATATTTTACTTTATTAACTTGTTTATCATTGTACAATTGCACTACACGCAACAAGAAGATTTTTTGGGTTATATAGAATTGCTTGCAGTCTGGTTAATACGAGGGCCAGAAACCACTTACATATCATACAGAAATGACTATTGGTGCTGTAAAAGTTTACTTTTAGTAGTGGTCCTTCAACTCTTCTTTTCTTTTCTACAGGGCCATGAATGTGTCAGGAAGGCACTTACAGTTTACAGCCTCGGCAATTTCCTTTTCGCAAAGACGGATGTTCGAGTATTCCCATTCTTAGGAGAACACAAAGCAACAACAGCTGATGTAAATCAATATTCGGAGGAAATGAAAAGTATCTACAATCCTTCACAACTTGGATACATCTTCAAAGTAAAATTAAGCAAGTATGTGATTTATTTCTGTTATTGCATGGGCATTAATGCACCGTTGATGTGGCCTATATTATGATCAAAATTGTATTTTTACTCACTGTGTTGTTCCTCTTCCACAAGATTGCAAATAAAGCTTGATAATGTTGCTACTCCTTCGTTCTTCTCTCGTCACAATCAAATGCCGCCAATATTCAAATACAGTTGAAACGGTTGGAGCTCCTAGAAATTGATTGAGCAGTGAATCCAGTTGTGTCCAAGAGGGTTCTATTCGCCTTTAGGTTTCACTTAGCATCATAAATCTGACTCAAAAACAGTATTCTATGGTAGGTTGCTTGCCAACTTCGACTTGTAGATCATCTCTTTAAAGCTTCAATGTTGCTCCGGCAAGATCGCTATTTACAACTTTCAAGAATTTGTGATGAACAAAATAACTTTGCAAATGCATGAAGTTGAGATAGGTGAACAATATATTTCAATTTAATTCGCGAGATTGTCAAAAGCAATGTCGATGGAGATAGATTAAAATATGCGATAGTCCTAGTCAAAATTTCCATCGACGAGCCGATGCTTAGCATCAGCACTTTCCATAGAAATACGGTCCAAGTGTCCCGCGCAGCATCACGTCCAACAGCCCCTTTAAAAGGCCATTGCTGAAAATTTGGTCTTGATTCTAGGCCTGCTTTGAAGGTTTCTTGAAGGGGTTCGGTTGGGAAATCCCTCATAATTTCAGAACGGAGTGGCTGATTTGAGTCAGGTAGAATTAAATTGAATTGAACATGACCACTGTTGAATGATATACCAGGTGAATTAGAAAAAGTTTACCTTAATACCCGTTTGGTGGGCTGTAAAATAAAAAGTAAGTGGCCAATATTAAAAATTTAAGTGTTAATCTACCAGTCAAAGGCCAGCTTAGATGAGAAAATTTTGTTTGGTAAAATCACTCATCTTCAAGACCCAAAAATTGGAAAAATGCCTGTAAGGGGTTGATATGAGAATCGAGAATTCTATGTTCCATTCTGGTCCATGATTTATTTGGCGTGGAAATTCAAGTTCACAACAATTGTCAGTTTCAGAAATAGAATTTTTGATTTCAATAGCAAGTAAATCATGGACCAGACTGGAATGTGGAATTTTTGTTCCTATATACATGTCCCATACAGACATTTTTCTAATCTTTGGGTCTTAGTGTGAGTAATTTTACCAAACAGAATTTTCTCATCTAAGTTAGCCTTTTTGCATGATAGATCAACATTTCAGTTTTGAATATCAGCCGCATACATATTATTCCACAGCCCATCAAACGTGTAAACTTATTTCTAACTCACTCGATATTTGCCGGTATTATTGTTTCGATATCCAGGGAGCAGTGTCCTTTCAAACGGGGACTGTTCTTTACTCACCCATTTCATCATCATCATCATCATTAATTCATTTAACGTAGGCTACATAACATAAAAAGAATAGCTAAATTACAGCTAATTTAGGCCTACTTTACAAAATTTACAAATTCCTAAAGTTAATCAATTAAAAACATGTAGTNATCATCATTAATTCATTTAACGTAGGCTACATAACATAAAAAGAATAGCTAAATTACAGCTAATTTAGGCCTACTTTACAAAATTTACAAATTCCTAAAGTTAATCAATTAAAAACATGTAGTGGATTATTTACAAGATAAAAATCATGCCTTCCCTACGAGGTACGGAGTGACGCCCACCTCCCAGAGAGACGGAGGACACACCGCACGAGGGAACCCCCACACGCATATCCTAAGCTGCGGTCGCCGCTGGGGCATAATTCCCCAGTTCAACCGCAGCCCAGTGCCTGCATCGTGAAAGGGACCTCTTTATTCATAACTTGTTTCTTCTTTCACAGAAATGGCATCACCAAAGCGGAATATCTTCCCATCGACATACGGAATGAACCAAAGACTAATTGCTTACAGCCGACGCCGCTTGCAACAAGATGGCAGGCCGTCTGCACCGATACCGATTTTTATTGTTTCGATTTTAGGAATATTTATGCAACAGCACCAGCCATGCTTGAAGAACAGTTATTTAGTTCACGTAAGAAATCCAGGAGATGCGTGACAAACTAAGACCTGCTTACACTGTTATCATTAATTGTTATTATCAATTTCTTTATCGTTGTATTACAATACAAAGGTGGCCAAAAGTAATTAGCTGATTAATTCCAACGTTAAAACTTGAATACTGGGTGCACCAAAATAGACTATGCACGTTTGACCGGCCACAATAAAAAAATTTATGACTTAGTCTTTAGCAAAAAGCCTGAATTAGATTCTAGGATTTTTTACAAATTTTTTCATTTTCAATTTTTAGAGCTAGACACGAGTTTCTTAAAATTTACGTTTTCGAAAACACTGAAAACAATAAAAAAACGTCGATCAAATTTTCTAAAAAATTTACATGAATGGACGCAAAGAAAACTTTTTCGTGGTGATTGGGGATCTATAAATCGATTAATCAATCGATACAATCAATCGATACAATTAATCGATAAAATTAATCGATCTTGAATATTTCCACCATTTTATTCACCGAATTAATCGATTAATCGAATTACCTCTTTAATCAAGTCACCAAAAATTCTGAAAAAACGTATCAAAATTAATCTAATCATTGCAGATTTAGATAAAAATAATCATTTTAGTATTGATCTGAAACAGCTTGCGTCAGAATTTTTTTAATCTGTTGCGTTTTTTTTTTGGACACCCGGTAGCGTATTAAATTGTATCGTAATTGTGTAGAATTGTATGATGGATGGATTAATAATCCAATGAAACTGAACATGAAACTGAAAACTCCTTCAAGCCAATGAAAAATTTTGTTCTGGGGCAGTGTCAACGTTCTTGAACCAAGGGCGCCTACCTTGTAGGAAGTGTGTTTATTCCCAGTACTGTACCTGTGACCCAGTACACAGAGTAATTGGTGTCCTGTGACCCAGTCCCGTTAATCTGTGTAAGGATTTTCAAATTGTATCGTCTGTTAGTGTTGACCAATCAAAAATCACACTGTTTGGTTCTCTGTGGCCAACTCGTATAACAGTTGATCTCGTATTATATCAACACCGGAATTTGAAACCACAAAGTTATTCATACGTCATCTTGACCTTGACAGGACTGACTATGTGTCCTGGGTCACCGTACAGTACTGGGATACTCTGTGCACTGGGTCACAGGACACCAATTACTCTACAGTACTGGGAATAGATACAGTTCCTACAAGGTAGGTGCCCTTGCTTGAACTGTAACAACTTTGTCCGAATCATATCGGTACAGCTTAAACGTGGTCTATGGAGGGAGGGGCAAAGATAAACAAATGATTCTGAAATCAACCTTTTTTTCTAGCAACAAATAAGAAGGCCTAGAGCATTTCTGATTAGGATAAGCAAAGAGAAGACCAAACGAAACATAACGAATTTCTCGATTTAACTTCAAGATTTGTTTGTGAATTNTGGGATACTCTGTGCACTGGGTCACAGGACACCAATTACTCTACAGTACTGGGAATAGATACAGTTCCTACAAGGTAGGTGCCCTTGCTTGAACTGTAACAACTTTGTCCGAATCATATCGGTACAGCTTAAACGTGGTCTATGGAGGGAGGGGCAAAGATAAACAAATGATTCTGAAATCAACCTTTTTTTCTAGCAACAAATAAGAAGGCCTAGAGCATTTCTGATTAGGATAAGCAAAGAGAAGACCAAACGAAACATAACGAATTTCTCGATTTAACTTCAAGATTTGTTTGTGAATTATTCTTTCCTTTAGAAGCCGTCACCACTGCCTTCTTCCTTGACGCATCGTTTGATGAAGTAACCTCCTTTGCATTCCAAACCAGCCTTGCATCCGCATGACATTTTGCTCTGAAAGATGAAGAAACGTTTAGATATGGAGCAAATAAACACCTTACTGAATGAAGCATAGATACAAAATTCAGCCACTTTTATCTACAGCAAATTCTGTTGTTATACCATGTATTGTTGTTATCCCCGTTTGATTAGCCTGAGTGCAGACTCTATAGTCAGTCAGTGCGGAGGAGGTAAAATAAGAAGGAAGTTTTTTGTAGAGTCTACGCAAAGCCAACCAATTTATTGTTTTGAGATTGAACGTGCTGCTTGCAACCGCGCGTGCAAAACTTGCGCGAACAGGCGGGTAGCAAATGTTCACCATATTCACGTGTCAACTTCCTTCTCCTTTTCCCTCCTCCACACTGACTGACTGTAGAGTCTGCACGCAGGCTATGTTTGATAGGCCACTGCTCCCAGGATATCAAGACGATATTAGTGGTAAATATATCATTTAATGATGGAGATGTTCAAATCAACTTCAAAATTGAAATCGAACACTTCGTTCCGAAATTATGAAGGATTTTCTCCAGAGAGTCTCTTCGAGAAACCTTCAAAACAGACCTAAAATCACGACCGAATTTTCCTAATATTTCTGGCCTAAAGCAATGACTTTAACACGTTTCAGCACATTTTATTCTACTAGCGAGAATGAAATCGCCAGGAACGATGTTTCCATCGTTTTTATACAATGTTCTTCTGCTACCGTGGATTACAATTTCATCATCCCGAAGGGAAAACACTAGGCTTCCACATTCGTAGTTATTGCTATTGGTACCGGGTGTCCCAAAAAAAGTACTCCTGTTTAAAATATCACCAAAAATTGATTATCAAACTTCCGATAAAATTTTCTTTTTGACTTGCTTTGTCGAAGAACCAAAATATTTAGAGATGCTAAACTGTATGCTTTTGATGTAACAAGGTAGAAAAATTACACATTGAATAGCCTTATTTTGAGCTATACTTTTCAAGCAAAATACTCAATCTTGCCTAACAGTCCAAGTCTCCAATGATAGTGTGCATTTCTTTCTGTCATTTATGACCAAACTAGAAGCTTTATGTGCACAAAGAAATTGATCTGGCAAGCATAAATGCTTATTTGCAGTATGATTTAAAACCAGGTAGCCATAAAAAGAGCTAAATTCGTTAATTTTAAACCAATTACAAGGTCAGCTATATCTGGGAAAATAATTTGGTCCTTGGTCTACTTGGCAAAGAAATAAAATTGAAGATCGGTCATGTAATCAAATTTTGGTGATTTTTCAAACGGGAGTACTTTTTTTTGGGACACCCGGTAGACTGATGGATGCTATAACAGTCTGGAGCGACAACAGCAACATCACTCCCCTTCAATGAGAACAGCGCCAGTTGAGGGTCCTTGTTAGACTTATCTTCATAAGTCTAGGTCCTTGTGTAGTGAGGCTAGGATAACACATGCTAAATTACGGTCAATGTGATGTTTTGATGGCTCGCGTGCGTGCAAAGGATTATGGAGAGCATTGGGTCTTTAAATGAAATTCACTATGCACAGCTACATACCCTGATGTTGCAAAGAGATCCCTCATCAAGCTGGTCAGCACAAAATTTGTATAACTTGTAGCTTACACAACATCTATCAGCACCACAGTCACTGTGTGCACTGCATTTCTGTGTATAGTAGAAATGGTGTATGTTAGTTAATTTCGTTATGGCAAGAACGGTAAGAAGTTAGATTTAACCAATGATACATTGGACAAAGTTGAAGAAGACTTAATTGCTTTTTTTCTACCCAATCTAAAAAGCTGAGAAATTATATCGACTACAATTCAAATGTGCCAATCGTAGCGGGAAAGCGACAAAGAAAAGGTCAAAAAGTTTTCACTACGATTGGCACTTGTAATTACTTAGTTTTAAATACAATAATGAAACATATATGAAGCCAATTGAGAAACTCAAAAAACAAGATATAATGGACATTAGACATAAGTTGCTGCTTTCCAACTATTTGTTATTGATTTTTTGTTTTTTGTTTTCATATAGTTCTACCTAGCATCCGAAGGTGGTTTTATGACGCTGGGACAATTCACGCACATTACAACGGGAAAATACGACAGTGTGACCGCAGCCATTAACTATGAAGTCAATTTGTAAAATTTTGATGTAATGATCTTAGTGATGCTTCAACTGAAGTTTCAAAACCTTTCTCACAATTTAAGGTGCATTGTTTCCTTTTTAAACTAAGAATTTGCAGAACGTCCTATTTCTTGATATGCCCAAATGCAACTAAAACCTGGTTTGTTCACATCATGTAGATTCAGACTTTTCGACGCCCAGCATTGATGAGGAAGCATAATAACATTTTAAGAGTTTCTGTGTCATCAGAAAGCAATGCCTGGGAAATACGAAGATAAAAATGTAGGCCAAAAGCCTAATGATCAACGCAAAGGCCTATCGCCCATCAATTATGAGTAATTTTTGCATTTTTTTTCGGCACGGTAAATTTTTGGAATGAAGGATTTTGAGGAAAATGGCATGCTTGAAATCCTCGAAAGTTGTACAAACAGGGGATCGATTTAAAACCACTTCAAAACTCAAAACAGCGAGGAGCGTGTTTCATTGTACTCTGGGTACCAGAGCCAAAAATATTTTATAATCTAAATTTCCTTTTCTTTACTTTTATATAAATCTAAATTTTTGGCTCTGGCACCCAGGGTAGTTTGATTGTAGCCTGACAATATTTTTAGGTACCTAAGGACTATAAACATGTCCTGAAAACTTTCGACTGAGTTGCCTAATTCAGGCTGAAATTAAACAAGCTCGTCATTGCCTTGGAGATCTGAAATGGCTGCAAATCGATCTCCTGTTATCGACGACTTTTTTAGGATTTCAGGCATGTTCTTTTCTTCGAAATCTTTAATTCGGGAAATTACAAAAAATACTCGTAACGTAGGCTAGTGATTTAGCGACAGAACAACATTTGAAGCATTTCAATCGGCCACTTACTTTTTTTCTATAACAGATTCTGTTGGGTCATTTTTGTCCGGGTCACCCGGTACAGTTTTTTAACTCACCCGGTATAGTACTTTATATAGACTGATTACATGTCGTAGGTGTGCTCCTTGCTTGATAAACTGATAATCACTATAACTATGCTAAACAGTTGAAGCGTAGAGCCGTCATCCAATTCAAAGAAAGAAGTAGAAACTGGGACTGACGTAGTTAGTCTATATTTTATACTTACCTCGAAGATATGTCTCTTCTCCATAGCAAGTGCTACGGATAGCACAACGAGCAAGATACAAAGAGTGGCCTTCATTGTGACTTGTTTGGTCTTCTTCTTGACAACTTCTCCAAGAAATTAATGAACGTAAGTGAGATATTCCCTTGCTTGTTCATCAAATTTATACAAAAATCTTGCTTTCTGGTCGTCAGACTAAAGTTACATTGCTTACCAAGCTCTGCAAATAACTCATAAACTGTTTCAAGAATTCTTGCATTTTCTGCTCTCAGTTCAACGTATGTCATTGACAACCTCTCAAATAATTGCGGTTTGGAATAGCATAAACTCTGTAATCCCTTGAAATCGTCGAGTTTCCATGAAATTATTTATCAAGGTGATAAAATAATAGAGTTGAATTTGGGCCTAATTTCTTGAAATCAAGATATTCAGCTGTCGCTTATGATTCCAAAATTTGTTTTTCTACTTTGGAGGAGGTCTTATTTGCTTAGTTAGTATACAGTTACTTTGTACTTTGATAGATCTCTGATAGACAAGGACAGATTTTGTAAGACAATAGCATCAGTTGCTTTCGCTGACACCTAAATCCAAACGATTTGCGATCGCAGACAAAGGAAATTCTCTCAACCAGTAATTCAAAACAAACAAAGCCGCAAAAGTTCTCTGAAACCCAGGTAGCAAACGCGCTCGTTGTGCAATCCAGAAATGGTTTTTAAGAGCTAACGTGAGAATATATCGAAAGACGAAGGGTATATCCACACATCTGCCGCGGGCATTTTATTTGTTTGGTGTATAAGCCTATTGGGAGGCGATTCAATTCTTGCATTTTTTGGATGGAATTAAAACACTTACTGCTCAGCTCTTGAACCAAAGAAATAAAATGCCCGCGGTAAATGCTTAGCTATATCCATCTTCCTTTGATATATGCTCATCTTTATTCTTAAAAACAATTTCTGGAATGCACAACGAGTGGCCTAGCTACCTGAATTTCAGAGAAACTTTTGCAGCTTTGCTTGTTTTGAATTAATTTTTTACTGGAATTTCTCGCAATGGACTGGAATGAACTGCATCTCCATTACTAGACTTGTTCCCCTATTCACAAACAGTGTGGATTGAGCTCATCTTCTAAATTTGGTAAAGACCTGTCGAATTCTCCAATGCAATATGAATTTCTTCATTATCGTAAAGAAGACATAGATGTATAGAAATAAATTCGACTGCAGGAGATCTAACTTAGATTTTTGCTCAGACTTGGCCAAGTTGTTCAGTAGATAACAACCTAACTAAAGATAGAGCGGAAGAAATCAAAAACACTCTCTCTGGACTAGTTTTCAAGATAGATTCAAAAATCTGAAATTAAAGAAAATCTTTGAAAAGAAATTGTGAAGCCACCTTTCACGAAAGCATTTGCAGTTATATATATTCCAATTGCCTGGACTATGCAGAACAACATTCTTTTCGACGCTTTTCCACGGGCCGAATGCTATTCGAGAAATTAATTTGATTCCTGAGGAAGGTCTGGTTGTTCAAAACGGCTGCTCGCTGGTCACTAGGGTGAAAAACCTACCACGTAGTTTTCAATCCTTTATTTAGACCGTGAGAAAGAACGGTTCGAAGTAGAAAGAACTGAACTCACAATTTGAGAATGACGTATTTATCAAACGCCTCTTATTCAGAGCGAGATTCTTGAGGTGTTGACTGGGAGTTCCTGATGTTTGCATGTGATAGACTCGTGTCTGCAAGTAGTGAAAAGTATGCAAGACACGTGATCAGTAGTCTTTTTCATGAGATCATTGAATTAAACTGTTTTCTTTCGTTTATGTGGTAGACTCGACGTGTGCCTTACACGTCATCAGAACTCTGTTTCGAGTGATCATTTAACTCAAATGTTTTCTGTCACTAATCATACATGACAGCTGATACTGCTAACTCTTGAATTTAATTGTCTCTATTTGTTCACCTTTATTACATAGTTTGCAAGTTATGAAGAAAGTATGAATGCAGCAAGCAATTATGGTGCAGGGCATTTTCCTCTGGGATAGCCATTTAGCGTCAGTTATTTATGAACGGTGTTTCTTATTGTAGCAATTAGCACTTAAAGGGGCTCCGCCGCCAAACAGTAAAAAAATCCGTAAACTCGCACGTGTTACAAATTATCCATTGTTCGTCCATTGTTTTCTGCAGTTTGTTTGGTGGCTTCTCCCAAGCCACCAAAAAGCGACCGTTAAAAATCCACTTATATCCGAGCAATCGTAGAAGATATGAATGTTTGGTTTGTTCTTAGTGGAGTACAATGATTAATGTCCAAACAGCAACTTTCATTTTGAAAAGAATATGAAAATCCTGTGTGATATCACCTTTCCAAAAACTGCAAAATTCATCGTTTTGTTTACATTTTGAGAACGGAGCCCATTAACATGCTTTGCCTTGTACCAGAAGCATCTTTTTTACCTTAACTTTCCCAAATCCTTCCATCCCATAAACTTTCTTTCCGTAGCCCAGGTTTTTGCTGATTTCAAATTTTCCTATATTTCCAATGCTCAAAATAAACAAAAAATCGCAAAAATACTTCGATCTTCCGCCAGTTACATAAAATCAAGCTGTGAAGACATTGATTCACAAAATTTGATCAGTTGTGTATGTTGTGTTTAAAGGGAATAGACATAGCTATATCGACAAGCTGCTATAAATAGGCTGAAGAAACGCCCACAAACCCATTGTTTCCTTCGCCACACAATGAAGCGGCAGGCGTCAAAGTTGTTGAATACAATAGATTATATTTTTAACTTGGCCCGGGCCAGCATTTATGTTGATTCCCTTTAATGTGATTTGCATATGATATCCCTGATAAACCACTCGAACAGCATTTGCTGGACAGTCAACAGCTGACAATCAGACGGTGAGACGTGTTCAAAGGCATCAAGATGAAGACAACCATCATTCTTTTGCTCGTTGTGTTGAGCTTGGCTCTTGTTTTGGCAAAAAGACCAAGGCGACCAAGACCACATCCACATCCACATCCACATAGGGTAAGTAACCATTGTAATGCAAGCCATATCTCCGTTCTATATCAAATCAAAAAAATTACAATTTAAGATTCTACTAACGCTACTTGCAAACTACCACCGGCTGTCCCAAAAAAAAATACTCTGGCTTAAAAAATCACCAAAAATCAATTATCAAACCTTTGATGAAATTTTCTTTTTCACTTGTTTTGCCAAGGACCCAAAAATATTTCTAGATTATAAAAGTTTTGCTTTCGATAAAACAAGGTAGAAAAATTACAGGTTGAAAAACCTTTTTTGAGCTATAGTTTGTAAGCAAAATACCCAATCGTGCCTAAGAGTCCAAATTTTCAGATTTATAACATCATTTAAGTCTCTAATGATAGTGCGCATTTCTTTCTGTCATTCATGACCAAATTGGAAGCTTTACATGCACATAGATTTAACCTGGCAATCACCAGTGATTTTTTGCAGTATGATTCAAAACTAGGTAGCTAACTCTAAAAAGAGCTAAATTTGCTAATTTTGAAACCAATTACAAAATTTGCTATATCTTGAAAAATAATTTGGTCCTTGATCTACTTGACAAGAAAAAGAAAATTTAAGATCGCTTGTGTAATCAAATTTTGGTGATTTTTTAAACGGGAGTACTTTTTTTTGGGACACCCGATACTTTACGATATTACAAGGAAATAACGATAATGAACAGATTCCATGGTAAGATAATCATATTGCTGAGGTTTTGAATTAATTTTAGACACCAGAAGCTAGCAAAATGGCTAGATATTCATGGAGTTACGAGCTTTTGAAGTTCAAGTTTGTGCGAAAGCTGAAACCAGACTCCCCTAAATTGCATATTTTGTGAAAGTAGCATCTCGTTTATTCAAACCAAATCAAATGGAATTTAAAAAATACTTTCGATAAATTAGCTTTCTCTAACATTGAATCAAAATCAAAGTAATGGATGCTTGGAGGAATCCTCTTGAGCACAATTTGGAATGGCCCCGTCTCTCATCAATAAAGTTTTCTTTCCATGTTTTTGGATCCTTGCATTCTTAAATAGATTTTGTCAACGGTTACAAGAATTAAATTTACTTTTTCAGTCCTCTTTGGTTTGCTCTGACATCAGCAAGAGGTTAAACATTGGACAGTCTTCTTTTACCTCCATTTTGGGACGTCTTTCTGAAAAAAATTCAGTAAGGGGGATCTGGCTTCATCTTTCGCACAAACTTAGCGGATTTGCAAAATTCTGGCGTCAAAAATCAATTTAAAATCTTATGAACAGGGTTGTTCAACGAGAAACCTGTACTTTTTATCATTAATTTTCTATATTTGATCAAACGTAAAACATCTAGATGGGGTACCATTTCAGCCAGTGTCCCACAGGGTTCTATCCTAGGTCCTCTTTTCTTTCTCATTTATATCAATGACTTGACTGATGGCTTAAAGTGCAATGTTAAACTATTTGCCGATGACACATCAATTTTCACAGTTGTTCATGATCCACATACAGCTGCTCTTGATATGAACCATGATCTGAATCTCATTAAGCTGTGGGCACACAATTGGCGAATGTCCTTTAATCCTGACCCAACTAAGCAAGCAGTCGAGGTGATATTTTCCAAAAAAAGAATTCCAACGAATCACCCACCCATCTTTTTTAATGGCGTTCCAGTAATGAGGGTCCAGGAGCAAAAGCACCTTGGTGTCATACTAGATTCTAAATTGTCTTTTGCTAGTCATATTCAATCAGTTATTTCCAAAAGTGGACAAGGAATAGGGATGTTGAGATTCCTTTCGAAAGATTTGCCGCGACACACGCTAAACGAGATATATAAACTCTATGTCCGACCGCATCTGGATTATGGTGACATAATATATCACATTCCGCAAAATATCTGTGAATTTAGTCAAACTGTCACTTTGACCAATTCAATGGAAAAACTTGAATCGGTTCAATACTCTGCCGCATTGGCAGTAACTGGGGCTTGGAAGGGCACATCTCGTCAGAAAATTTATGATGAACTTGGTTGGGAATCGCTCAACCTGCGACGATGGAGTAGACGCCTTGTTCTTTTCTATAAGATT